>WNNJ02001945.1:0-136079 GCA_012934845.2 Pomphorhynchus laevis
ATATTAGTTAAATATATTAGTTCAAATATTATTAAGTGTATTAGTTTAATATACTAGTTAAACATATTAGTTAAATATATTAGTTAAATAACCTAGTTGAATATACTAGTTAAAACTATTAGTTAAAACTATTAGTTAAATATATTTCATTTATTAGCTAAATATATTAATCAAAACTATTAGTTAAATATTTAGTTAAACATATTAGTTAAATATATTAGTTAAATAACCTAGTTGAAAATACTAGTTTAATATATTAGTCAAAACTATTAGTTAAATATTTAGTTTAATATATTAGTTAAATATATTATGTAAGTTTACTGAGAATAGTCAATATTTCGGTTGTCAATGTTGTTATGAAGTAATAAATGAAATAATTAAATAAATAATAAGCAGTATATTAAATAAATGTTTTTTTTTAATAAACTGTAAAAAGACGAAATTTCCTATATGTCAAAATAAAGATTTTGGGAGCAAAGCAAATGAGATCATTAGCTTTTTGTCATTTACTCAGTATTATCATAATCAATGTCGTGATCCATTTAGTCGATGTATTGTTAAGTATAATCGATGCCATGATAATCGAATTTTTATGCATTTAAATCATTTTAAAATTAATAATTTATCCAATTTAAAGTAAATTTTATAATAAAATTTACTTCAGCAGAAGAGATTAAAGAAAAGGCGATCGAAAGTATCAACTATTAAGCTCTGTAGGTATAAGTTTATGTAAATTTATCGTTCAGAAACAGCTAAAGACGAAAGTGGTCAAAATGACGATGCCCATAGCGATACTCCAGTTTTTACAAAGGAACAAACCCCTTCATATAAATATCCAGAGCCTACTCAAACCGGTTACAACACATTACAGCAAAATCCTTATCAAGTTGGAGGTAAGATTTATATTAATAAACCATTTGTCATTCCGATTCATTGTTTAAATATAATATACATTTCATTTCTGTAATTTAACAAAGTTTAATACTTAATTAAAGGAAAATATTCCAGTCAATTGTATAATTAAAGACTTTCATTATGAGCAGAACTCACTCGATTTTCTCGAAAGCAGAACTATGCAAAAATACATGCAAGAAAGTGACTTTAGCGATACACATTATTTTTACCTGTTTAATAAAATTGTCACCTTCATCGACTATTCCATTTTGATCAGTGATTTTTTCAAATTTACAATTTGCAAAATTACAAAATGATGCGAAGTTATATCTTAATTTCGCAGATATAGAGACGATATTAAACTGTCGAAAAACCCTGTTCACTAACATGTAATGTGTATATATTCATATTTGCATATTAACTTTACAGTTTCAATTTAATTAAAACAAAAAAATAATAGGTTTAGCCAAAATCCATTAATTACGAATAAAGCAAAATGTTCAGAAACGATTTAACAGCTTTAAATCCATTGAGGGGTTACATGAATTATTTATTACAAATTATAAATATTTTAAATCACAAACCACGGAAGAAATGGCGTTATTCCACTTATCATTATTTACAAAGAAGTATATTGCCTTTCTGAGATGCCGCCAACTGCATATTACCTATTTCGCCTGTAAATCTGAATATTCTCTCGGCACTCATTTGAATCCGTGCTGCTGGTGATCTTTGAAGACGATATTTTCTACTATTTTTATTTTTGATGCGTCACAAAATTTTCATAACATTTTGACGTTATAAACATGGAAATGAAAATAAACTTAAGAAATAGCTCATATTTTAATATTACAATAATTTGTAAAATTTGTTATTAAATGCTCGATTTCAAATAAAATAGTTCTCAATTATTAAAATTAATTCGAATGACACTAACTAAACCGTTTATTGTATTTATCTATTTATTTATCAATTTAGTTCTTTTACTTTTATCTATTTAGTACCACTAAGAGGTGTTATAGTGCCAAGCTATCAATTAAAAAATTACAAATTTATAAATTATGATTTTTAAAATTTTCTTATTAAAATGTTTCGTTAGCTATATTATCCCGATATTGCATTTAAACTAAACAAACCATAAATAAAGTCAAATTACTTAAAAATAACAAAATATTCCACCAAGTCGAAAATTCATCAAATGCTGCTCTATTTGGAGAATCTTGTCAACTTAATTATAAGCATCTCTTTAATATTCCAAATTATATAATGTAGAGGATCCTATAGTTGTAAGTCATTATTTTGTCCATTCGTTATGCTTGCTAAAATATTTTGTAAGAACGGTACTAATTACCATGAGATTTTATTAGTTGCATTATCACAAAACGTTGACAAGACAACTACCAGCAGCAGTAAGAGTGATATTTGTTTTTATTTAAAACACAAAAATATCATTAAGCTAATTTATCCTTTATTGATATGTTAAAATGATTTTTTCAACCCAAAAGAATGATGTTCATGTCTTACACCAAAGCACACTGTGTAGCTCTGCAATATAATGATCTTGATATAAAAAAGAATAAAACATTTAATCTTTGTTTTGTGTGGATCAATTTATATTTACAAAATATTTCTTAAACAACTGTTATCTAGTCAACTGTTATCTAGTCAATGATCCTAAATGCGTAAAAAACACCGATATATTTCGAAACTATTTATAACAGAATTTAGCATTCTTAAATGATAAGAATTGTCATTTGAAAAGTTTAAAAATTCAAAAATCATATAAAATTGAATAATGCATATAAAATTAGTTTACTTTTAAAGGACAACAGTTACCATTTCAATACAACAACTACTTACAGAATCCATACGTAGCAGCTGCAACTTCCGCATTATTTGGTAAATCATATGAATCTAATTATACGAACAATATGCACTACAACATGTACGGAAATCCATGGTACAATTGGTATAACAGTGGATCGTATAGGTGCAATTTCGTCATTATCATATATCGTCATCAATTCGTGTATTTATTAGAAATCCTTATTATCAAGACTGGAATTATGAATCATATAATAAAATACCAACTAAATTCAACATAAATCTCATCACTTCACACAAAAAAGATAAATACGAATCACCTGCACAGTCTGATAGCAGCGTTACAGTAGAGAGCGATAAACCAATTCAAACAATATCCGAAAAGCCACTCGACAAAAACGAAGACCTTACATCAACACATTTATTTAAAAATAAGTTTGAAACCAGTCCCGATACAATATGTATACGGTAAATTTGTTTACTTACAAAACTAACTATATATCCATTTAGCTTATGGAAAAGACAAAAAATCAGGGGGATTTGTTAATCAATACTTTTATATTCATGGTCCAGGTCTGTAATTTAGAAATTACGTTAAATTACGTTATCGGTAAATTTCGTTTACTGAGAAATCAATTTGAATGGCGCATTTCCTATTAATTCTAATTTCAGAATTATTGGAGCTGGATCAAAGGAAGAAGGAAATTTTCATTTGATATATCGATAACCTCTGTTAGCATCTTCAGAAAATTAAAATTATTAAGTTTCTGAAGATACGAACAGAGGTTAGCGAAATATCAAATAAAACTTTTCCTCCTTTTTTGATCCAACTCCAATAATACTTTATCAATAATGGATCATTATAAACCATTTACAAAGATATTTTTTAGTTTATAACCTTTTTAATAAACAATTGTCTTGATTATATCAAATTACTTACAATTGAAAGGGACAGTCGAAATATATAATAATAGTCTTTTGAATTTTCGAGAATGGTTCGCAATAAAAAAATTACATTTGACCTGAAAGCAATTCTCAATGATATTTAAATAATCCTTATTCGATTACAGAAAGGTGTAGATTTGGACATAACAAGCTCATATACTGATAGCATATACATGATTGCGTTTACAATCAATAATCGTTTAATTAATATTGCGTTTAGTAAATACATATTAGTATAGCGTTAAGATTCATCATACATTAATATCACATTTTATAGAATTCTTAAATATTTTGATAAATCAAAATTATTTAAAATTAGGGACATCAATATTTAAACAAATGAGAAGTGTTCCTATGGGAGTCATAGTAGTTATTTTTAAGCTTTATAAAATATGAATTTGTACATAACTGTTTAAAAAAGATCTAAATTATATAAAAATATGGAATATATGTTTCGATATATTGATGACCAGGTAGTCGCATTCTTAATAAAACCAATATTAATGATAAAGAAGGTATATATCTAGATATGAACATTAAATTAACATCAATTAAAACTACTATTAATTTATATCGTAAATGATGACATATTTAAATTTACAAGAAACATATTTCGCATGATCATTCATGCATACCATATAAAATATAATACATTAAATAATGAAATTTTAAGAAATTTTATTAAATTTAACGATATTAACTTTCTATAAAATAACATAAATAATTTAATAGATTATTAATACATTAAGCTAGGTTACTGTAAAAATATCATCAAACAAAAAACAGTTAAATTTATAAATCAGCAAAATATTGAAAATAAATTTAAACTCTTAAGTAGAAAATTTTTATGGATGGTATATTTTAAGTATAAATAATTTTAATAATATAATAATTTTCAGTATAAAGGCGATGTGTGCAAATTAAATATTTAATGTGATCATGTTTTAATTTGAAATAAAAAATAGCTTAATGATGATTTATTGCGTAAAGAATTATTGGAGTTGGATCAAAGAAAATTGGAATTTTGTTGATATTTCGCTAACCTCTGCTAGCATCTTCATAAAATTACCTCATTTTCTGAAGATGCTAACAGAAGTTAGCGAAATATAAAATAAAAATTTCCTTCTTTATTTGATCCAGCTCCAATAATTCTTTTCAATAATCGTTAATAATAATAGTCTATATTATTATATAATTATAAATTATAAACTATAATTTATATATTATTATATATAAATTATTTATATATTATAATAAACTATTATTATATAGTAATAGTTTATATTTTAATAATCGTTTCAATAATTCTTAAATTAATAACTGAATCATTATTAACTATTTAAAATTCTAATTTCATTGATAACCTCTTAATAATTCTAATAATTAAAGATCAATTGTAAAAACCCACATTACTTAGTAAAATCTAATAGATAGTCGTAATCGTATTTTAACAGAAATTAATTTTCATTAACCATTTAATAAGATATAATCAACATATTCCTTGAATCCAACAATTCACTCGATCTAAAAATAATATTTAACGATTCACAATTACGTTTTAAGTGCCAACCTCGAGATTAGTAACTTCACCATATAGCCTGCAGTTGTCTCAGCGCCGCATTAATTTATCACATTCTATTTTTACTATACTATTTATGCTGTTTCCTTAATTACATATTTTAGTCAAAATGAATTATAATTTACTAATAACTATTTTAAAATTTATTAATTTTTATTAATGTACATCTATTTAATAGATGTACATTAATATTAAAATAATATTAATGTACATTAATATTAAATACATTAATATTAATACAATGTTAATTAATATTAATGTACATTGATATTAAAAATAATATTTTTTCACATATTTTAATATTATACATTTCTCTACTATTTAATCATATTAATAATTATCACGTATTAATTATTAAATATTTATTTATAATATATAATTATATTTAATTACGAATATAGTAATGAAGGGTAGAGTAAAATAACTCTCAAGTAAAACATAATAAAATATCCGTTCAAAATGTTCAAAATGTATTATTTTCATTAATGATTAAAATGAAATATCTGTTAATATTAAATTTTGATTTGTTAATATTTCAATGTTACATTTAAAATCAGTTTATGAATGTAATTGCAGTTGGATGTGAATTCACCGGTGGTGGATGATAGATAACTACTTAAATTTCATAAAAGAAATTTTTAAATTTATTCTGACTTAATTTTTCTATCGTCATGAAAAAATTAATCTAGCATGTTTTCTTTTCACTGTATTCTAAAGTATTTTACAATAAAAAATGCAGATTTATATCATTTCGTAGCAAAACATCGATATATTACTGCTACTTGAATGCAAACCAAGCAAATGTCTCGTCTATTAGTTATTTACCGATAACTAATAAAAGGCTGCTATACCTTCTTAGTGTGATATGTCATCATAATTTGCGAAAAAAGTTACTTTGGAAAGTATGATAAAAGTACAGACTTGTAGAATACACGTTTTTCAAATGAATGTATGCATTTTCTGATATGTGTGGAATCTTTCTTCCACATTTACTTCAATCCACTAATTATATAAGTTTATACAACGTTAAAATATGCAAAACTGACATTGCTATGAAATTTTCGTAATTTATTAGTCAATTCATTAAAATGACTTTTATTTTAAATTTCAATTTTTTATTTTAACTTGATTTAAATTATAAAAAATCTTATAACATATTTATTGTATTATTTAATAATTAAATTTTGATTTAGCATTATTATGTTTTGTTTAGTTTATAATTATATTAAATACGTAGATTCAGTTAGCTGATTTGATTCACAAGAATTATCATGTTTTTTATCGATTAGCAGGGAAATCACCGAGTTCCAGCTCTAATTCAGCTATCAATGAAATGACAATTTTAGGTATTTGATAAATTGCATTCATCAAAATTCAATGTGTTTTCTTCTTTTAAGAAAAAATCATCGATATTCTTGACAAAAAGATGAACACCAGGCCTTTGAATGCAGATACAAAAGAGGTTTTAAATTCGAATTATGAGATAGTAACTGATCTCCCAACATATATGCAACTTTAGAATATATTGGATCATTTAAATATTTATTTTAATAAAATCCAATAGTAATAATAGCCTATTAATCATGCAAAGCGAATTTTAAAAATTACATTTTCATTTTGATAAAATACGTTAAGAAATTATACTCAAAAATTATGACAATAAGACTTTTATCACGGGTAACCTTCAAGTGAATCTTAAAGTCAGTCATTTACTTTGATTTATTTGAATTCACGCATATGCAATGTCATCTCTCTCCCTCTTCGACTTAACCCAAGGAAATGTCCCGCAGATTGTATATAGCAGGTTCGCCGATGACTTAGAACTTCGTTAGCAGACTTGAAGACGTACAACAAACATGGGAAATTACATTAAGCAATGGCCCACTTTTATGGTTAGTGTTTCATAATCTATAAAACAAAACAACACCATCAGGAATACAATCGCATAGAAATTATCTCAAATTTGTCATGATGTCGTAATTTAGCCCCTACTTTAACGGATTCGAGAGTCTATGTATTTCCAGTTCTTTACCAAACCGATAGATGACCAAACATAATTCAGTATAGTTCTGGGCTATAAGTTGAATGTTTTATGATGGTATAGTCTTTTCTACACTAGCTCACCCATACGCAAGCCGCAGTGCCCGTTCTGCCTTAGAATATAACGAAGACTGCAAAGTAGCAAACTATAAAGAATCGGGCTAGTCAAACATAAAAGTTTTGTGATGATAGTTATTTCAAAATCTGGTGGGATATGGAAAACGTTATATCCACAGTCATCCGAAAGAAAACGGCATCAGAGCCACATGACTTGTCTTTTTAAAGACAGACTTTTCTTTGTAAAGCGACGCCTGAATTTCGCAATAATTCGAAATTCTGTTGGACACCTTGATAAACTCGATCCAATCCCGCTTAAACGGCACTTTCTGTTTTGTAAATACTTTAAAATGACCATACTTTAATAGGCCCATTCGAGTGAACACAAATTTTGTAATTTAGGTGTTAGGCAATTGAACATAATGTTTTGATTTGAGGCTTCTTCCAAAATTTTATATTTTTATCAGTTAGATTTAAATAGACTGATAAAAATATAAAATTTTTTAAGAAGCTGCAAGGCAAAAAGTTAATTAAAGAATTAATCTCTGCTTATTTGTCGGTAGAGACAATAATATATTTTGTAAATATTTTGGTCATAGCGTGATTCTAACCGGAAATAGCGTAATAAATTCAATGTAATCATTAGTTCAATATTACAAATTGTAACGATTTTGTTCATGGCCCATTATAAAATAATAACACCTATTTCATATTTGTAATATATAAAGACAAAATACCAAATCGACCATGTAAAGCAAATTGTAAATTACATTATAATAAAATATAAAGTATTTTTTGATTATATTACCATTTCTATGCATCTAGTAAAAAACGTTCCTCTAATAAGCGAATTATATAGATAGAAGTGTCTAAAAGCTACTTGATTTGTATATCAAAACGAGCACGCAAATTATTATACAAGTACATTTTACAAGAATATCGGCGGGTTACTGTATGTCCAAAGAAGGGCATTGCAGATATCCTGATTTTATGCATTGTTCAATCATCGATTTCATTTCGCTCAAAGAATTATCAAGCTGGCAAACCAGTTTCTTTGTCTTTATCTGCAAATAACAAACATTTTAACATTATCCCACTGTGTTTATCAATAAAATCATTTTTATATTTTAATAGAAATCATCTCTATTCAAAAAAACAATATGTGAAAAAACTTGCATGTTTTGACTAATCTATTAGTGGCTAGCTAAAAAATATAATCAATTGGTATTCATTAGTCATTAAATTAATGGAAATTAATTTAACAATTAATAGTGGGAATGATTGGAAGTGATATGAAATTTCACAAATACTCCCGGTTATCCAGTCTGGATCTCAATAATATACACTTCAAGTACACATATTAAACCCACAATCATCTAGTTGCAGAACCATCAAAATCGCTTAAATGAAGTTTTGGCTTCAACAAGTATCGAGTAAATTTGACCATAAATTGAAGGAAAATGCTGTTTTCTTTAAGAAACTCTGAATATAAGTATGTTTTTAGCACTAGATTTCCTGTATTAAATAACAAATATTTTAATGCATAAATGTATGTTACAATGATACTTATCTCATATTACTTTAGCGGATTTAAACTTGCAATTTGTAATTAAAATATCTTAGATGATTGAAATAAAAATATATTATAATACAATTATACTATAAATACAATTATAATATTGCAATACAATGTAATAAATTATATAAACAATTAAAAACAAACGACTGAATAAGACAAGATTACAGCTGCTGTAACACAGCGAATTTACCTGAGACATCGCTTTAAGTAATCGTGGCTGTATGGATTTAACAGCTTCAATGTAAGCGTCCGTAAGACTACGACATACGTCCTTATCGGCGTGCTCTACATTTATTACGAAAGTAGATTTTGTATTGAGGCCATGTAATCGAAGATCATCAGCGTCGTTTATTTCGATCTCTGGGACATCGATAAAATCGTCATCTGAATCGTTACTGTTATTGCCCTTTAAAGATAAACTTTGGAAAGTATTTGATGGATTCGCTGGCGGACTATTAATATTCTTAAATTCTGGAAATATACAGTCCAAACAGTTAAGCATAACGATTACTATGCGTTTACATTCAGAAATTAATTGGATCGCTATAACGACAGTTGTAAACAGGTGGTGAACATATAAAACTGTGCTGGTACCTTCGTCTTCATTCATTTCGTCTTCTGCTATATTTTTATCATCAATACTATATTTTAGTTCCTCAATGTCTATCTTTAATATCGAAATTTAGAAAGATTTAAACAAAACTAAGGGTAACCTTTCCTGTTTGAATAGCTGAGTTCAAAGCAAAGGATATAAAAGCATTGATGCTAGGAAATCTATGTTGCCATTGTTTTAGCGTATGGTAAATCAGTCTACAACAATAACCAACATTTTCCGATTCGTTTCGCTTACCGTAAATATCAACTAAATAAAACAATTAATTATTATAATGTAAAAACTTATTTTATTAGCGAAATATTTCATTTAGAGTAAAATACTTTACGAATATACAATATAAATTTAAAATATAATTTTTTAAGCTCAACTGTGTTTATCATCAGGAATTGTATCAGTAGCTGTTAAACTTGTGCATTTTTATACCATTTCAGGAAATCACAGCTACACATCAGTTTGTTCAAAGAACAAAATAAAAACAAAAATACGCAGAAACGAGTATTGCAATTGAAAAATATAAAAAATATAAATGTGATACTGTGGCAGAAACTTTAATGCATTTGAATCTAAGATTACATTTTTTATTTATCGACAAGTTATTTGAACAGGTAGAGGGTGTTGCAATGGGCAACACCCTATACCAGTTAACTGATCTGATTTACGAAATCAGAGTTTTATTATTTGTGTATCTTATAGTTAATTAATTTGATTATTAAAGTTAGCAGCAATAAATGCTATTGTAACTTAATACTTTTTCGTAAACGTTAATTTTCATGGAAATGATTGTTTTATTTTTAATGGAAAAATAAATGTTGTTTACTAATTTGTTGACTAGTTATGATTAATAAAAAAAATCAAAATTAACATTTTAAAGTAAAAAATGCGTACAAAGTTTGAATATTCCACGATTTGTATGACAAAATATAATATAATATCTTGCAGATGCCCCTTTTGAGGCGTTTATCAGCAAGAGACAAATTTAATACATTATATTATTGAAATAGTTATCGTTCAACGAACGAAATAAATCCGAAATCTTTCAAATTGAAATAATTCCAAAAGAATTCAATGTTTTATTTCAAAGCGAAATATAAACTTTTAGAAACGAATAAAACTTTTAAACAGAAAAAAATATTATAAAAATATTATATTAATATCATAAAATATTAAAACTAACATATTCGCAGTATTTAATTAACTCAAAAAACAAACATCCTAAACTAGTATGTAATAAAAATATAGGATTTTTATAAAAAAATGTAAAATTGCTATTATTATATATTGAAAATATCAGGGTTGGACACTTCAAAGAGCATAATTATTTATTATTTATAAAAACTTATATTATCGATTATATTAAATATCATCGGTAATAAACGCAAACTAAAGTAATGTTAACGATATACATTATATTATTGGGATAGTTATCGTTCAACGAACGAAATAAATCCGAAATCTTTCAAATTGAAATAATTCCAAAAGAATTCAATGTTTTATTTCAAAGCGAAATAAAAACTTTTAGAAACGAATAAAACTTTCAAAAATGTTAGCTTTCAAAACGAGTAATTCAAATAAAACACACTTAGACATCTGTCAAGAATTGTATCCAAGTCATCTAATATCCAGTTTCGAAAACTTGAGGATCGATTAACAAGCTCGTCAAGTAAATGCACAATGTTAATCGTTTTGTTGATATTAGCTTTGCGCAATTGAAAGAGCAAACATTCGTAGGTTTCTCTCAAGAAAAGTGGTGACGATCTATGCATAAAACATTAAACATTTTAGAAGATTTTTTATTTTTTTAACATTCTCTAGTTAAACGAATAATCAAGCAATAATTAGCATAATTATATAATTCAATTACATTTGATGAAATATACAATTAAGAGATTAAGATATAACGTTAGTTTATGAATTATAACTTTAACATTAAATTAACATTACATTAATATAAAAATGTCATTATATTAACACTATATTACATTTTTATGTATTTCAAAACACGTAAATGACCGAATTCATTTTTATAAGATCGTGGTGTTCAAATACATGCAAAGATTCTTGTTTAATAACTAGAAAATATAATAAATACTAAACACATAATCTTCTTCCATTTCAAATATATAATTATTACAGGAACAAAGAAGCAGAAAAAATAGCATTTATTTGATAAAAAAATTCAATATTTAGATATCTATTGCTATCATAATCAGGATTACAATAACAAAATAAATATTTTTTATTGTAATCCTGATGATGATAGCAGGAGCTATCGAAATATATAATTTTTTATCAAATAAGGGATAATTGTTTCTGCTTCTTTGTTCCTGTAATAACTATATACTAGAAAATATGATAAATATAGGTAACTAAATTGTTAAATCGAATAAAATTATGAGAAAAAATATTTAATCTTAAATTTCACTAACTGAACAAAATTAATTCGTAGTAAATGTTATCCTTGAAATTAATAAATAGAAATTAATGAATTGATAAATATCATCAATTGTAAAGTTGGAACTTACTTGCATAGTCGTTTTAGCTCCTTTAATTCTGAGCAATCGATTCCATTTGGACATTTGATTATATTACAAACTAGCTTGGTCGAAGACGTTACTTCTTTCGTGTTTTTCTTTATATCATATTTAGACTTGTAGAGACTCATTAATTAAAGAGTTTTGCATTTATTCTAAAAATTACCTTACCACAAGGTATAACAAGCCACGCACTTAGAATATCATAAATCACTAATTTAATTTCATAAATTTAATTATTAAGCTGATAAAAAGTTAACGGATTACTAACAAATATATAAATTCGCTAGTGAGAATAAGAAAGTTAATGTTATGAGGATAACAAATTATTGCAAACATAAAAAACTGATTTTTGTTACTAAATGTGAAGATTAAAATTTAAATAACATCAAATATAATCGATCCATTTATTAACTTAAGAATTTCAGAGTAGGATCAACAAAACACGGATTGACTTTTAGCAACTGATGTAGCATCAACAGAAATCAAAAACGCAATTTGTTCATTCTAATAAATGGATCAAACTCAGTTATTTCAAACTTATCTTTATTCATTACCGATGGAGAAGAGTTCTTTCGTATCATGAAAGTCAAATAATCGTATTTCTAATTTTACTTCTGATGTATTTCGTTGAATAATTGAAAATATTACCAAAAATTAATGTCATATAAGCATCATATTTTGTAGAATCCAATCAAAATTTAATTTATTAATTTTAATGAATGCTTGAATGTTATCACAAATTGATACACCCTGGTTTTTTTTCTTTAATTTAAGTTTCCTAAGCTGATAAAAAACTAACGGCTTACAAACAAATATATAACTTTATTTAGCATCATCACATAAACAAAATGTAATGTGTTCAAATTACGTTTTGATTTTCTGGTGATACCATTGCAGTTAACGTATTATAAAAATAAATTGGAGTTTTGTTCATCCTGCTCCGAAATTCTAAAGTTATGTAAATCTAAAATTTAAAATCTAAGCACAGGATCTTTACAATTATAACAAGGTCAAATTTATTACAAAATAAATTAATAACAAAATGTTTTTTTTATAAGATAATAAGTAATTTCATGAAAATTACAGTTATCCTCTATAACAACACTAGGGATTCTTTTAAAACTTTTGTCACCAATCGGATCACATCAGTATTTGTAATAATTGCATCTTAGAGGCTTAAAAGCTTTTATGTTTGTATAAAAAGGTACAACGATTCTTATTAATACAGACACTATTGATTCCTTTAAAACTTGCTTCGTCTCATTCTTTGTAAAAGGAAATGTCACCTTACGAATGCGACGATCAAATTCACTTTGTCGATTTGCTCCGTAATTTTCTAACCGTTTAGAACGAATTACAGCTGAATAAAAACGATAAAAATGTTAATTTTCAAAATATATATTTTATTTAAGACATTTGTGACGTTAAATTAATGAAATTGACGATGATTGAAGTTAATTTGATTTCGTTCATTTCAGAACCTATTAATTTAAAATTAATTGCAAGCAATTAATTACAAAGTTAATACAGTTTTAGTTTTACTCAATACTTTTACAAATAAATCAAAATAAAATATAAAAATGAAATAAAGTATACGTAAAAATATAAAATATTGATTCTTTTAAAACTTGCTTCGTCTCATTCTTTGTAAAAGAATGCAAAGATTACACAGAATCGATTGTGCTATATTAGGAAACAAATTTAATTATTGAATTATATGTTAATTGACAAAATTTAAGATCAAAAATATTCATTTTACTAATAGCAAAAGATAAACTTCAATAACACTTTATTTAGCAAGCAAAATATTATCAGCACACACTGATATTTTACATCACTCCAACATTCAGCATTTTCAAGCACGGTTTAAAAGGTCATCAAGAGAAATTGGACGGTATACATCAGTCATCGCTGTCCGCTCTTGGATATATATAATTGTACGGTCAAAATATATTCGACAGCGACCGAATTTATATAGTTTCTGGCCATTGGCTGATCTCTGTTGATAATCGGGAGCGAATATAATGTTTCGTTCACTGGCGTTTCGTTCCACAACATCACGAATACTAACTTGTAAATCACTGAGTGATTCTAAGCACCTACTATAACTCTCGAAGATCTGATTGTCATATGATGAGCAATCCATGTGCTGAATGTGGTTAGGAAATGTTTCATCTGGAACTCGTGGTTGTCCTTGGTCATAGTTCGTCGATATCACCTGTAACAACAATGAGTGCTAATGCAACAAAAATGTAATTTTTAATATTTTAAATTAGAAATGACCTTTTTTCATTGTGTAAAAAACGGGAAATAAACTAGAAATGAACAATACCATTGACTGATGTTTGGTAGTAATTACACAATTACAGCAAACATTAGGGATAATATCGCTCTCATAGACAGCTGTATAGTATCGTTCATTGTCTCATATTGCAATCTGATGGCACGCAGGTCGTCAATTCTTGGAATTGGAAATGCGTCTAGCTAAGTAAATTTATTAATTGTTTGAGAATAGACCATGACCATCCATTTTTTGGATGATTAATCCCTATTAATGGCAATAGGGATTGCAAACTTAATAGCGTGATTAGGCACAGTTGGTTAAGACATGTCATGTATATTAATTACGGTAACGCATTGCCCTAGAAATAACAATTTTGTTTTGTGAATGATTGGGAGCCCGCAGCAGACAGCAGTTCGAAGTATCATCCAATGGGAACTCGTAATATGCCCGAAATGACAGTCATAAGAATTGTTCTTTTCTACTTTATTTTACGTCTATCGCAATGACAGAAACAGAATCCGATAAAAAAGAATGAAAAATGAAATGTATGTAGTATTTTAGCTACAACGTTTTATTATAAAGAGGTCATTTGAGAATCTTCAAACATTCGGTAATAGAAGAAAATAACTGTGCTTTGTTTACAATGAATATAAAATTCCACACAGTAATATTAAAACATTCCATATTTACTTAAAATGGAATTCAAAGTAATCAAAATGTTACTTATTATCGGTTAGTCAAAATTAAATTGAATTAAAAGTAGAACAAAGAAATAAACTTAAGTTATTTGATATTAGAACAAAAACTTGGATTCAATCAATACAACACAATTAATAGTTTATTTGATCAAATCTTATTAAGTTCAGTACCTATACTTTTTATTGCTAAATTCGCAGAAAAACACTGTTTTACTGCAAACCTTTTAACTTAAACTAAAATATTTATTATTTAGAATATTTAAGTACAAACGTTCAGTGGCCAAACAACGAGTGTTTTAAAAAGCGATGTACACTTTATATATGTATAGCTGTTCGGATAAAATTTACTGAAACAATTTGAAACAAAATAACATGATACAATTTACTCAAAATCGTATAGTATGTACTTAGTTTTATTATTCTAAATATTAAGAATATTCGAGGAAGTAATAGTAATATTTTTATAAAACGTTACGTCATAAACACTTGGAAAATACCTGATAAAATATTAAAATATAGAAAAATATTTAAACCATCAGGCAGTAGTTTTTTTTAATATGGCACAATGTTTAAAAGTGTCAATTATTGATTTAATCTTTCAGCATTGAAGTT
Source organism: Pomphorhynchus laevis (assembly GCA_012934845.2). NCBI lineage: Eukaryota > Metazoa > Acanthocephala > Palaeacanthocephala > Echinorhynchida > Pomphorhynchidae > Pomphorhynchus > Pomphorhynchus laevis. The sequence continues at coordinate 15,663 of WNNJ02001945.1, forward strand.
TGCGTTGTTTGTGAATTTCATAGTTAGTTCTGCCTTTATGATTCAAGTAAATCAGTTAATGAAAACTATAAAATGTATATTATATAGGTTCAACGAGTTTGCAACAGATCATCACAATTTTCTTACAAAATTTACATTTTAAACAAATAAACTGCTATCGAAGAAATTTGTAAAGAAACTTTATAAAAATGCCAATTAAAAAATGTAAAATTATTTTGTATTTAAGTATTTAAATCGAGTTGTTTTAAATAAAATAAAAATAAAGAAATTAGTAAATAATTTAGCGCGTTGATCTTATTTTGAGCTGAACGTAACAAAAGCTTTTAGCGGTACATTTCTTTAACTATAAAAATTTTGAGCATTGAACGAATACCGTTTTAACTTACTGTATTTGGGTTAGGAATAAATGTATCTGCTGGAGAGTAGCTTGTGTCACTACACAAAGTATTTTCTTCTCCCTCGACTGCACTGTTCATAATTAAAAGTGCTTTATAAAGAGAATGCTTGACAATAGGGTGTGCTCGCATTGATTCTGGTATAAGTGCCTTCCATCCAGAAAACCAATTTGCAACCTCCGAGTAGTCAGCGTTATTAGCCAACCATGTGCGTAAAATCTAAAAAGCTAAGATTGAGCATTGTTGATAGAGTTTCTGTAGTATAAAATCAACTAAATGTAACATATCGAAATTTGTTAAAATGTTAAAATTCATTAGAAAAAATATATATTTTATTAACAAATACAATATGTTATTAGCAATTACAGCCACAAATCAGCAGTAGGAAATGTCAATTTTAAATTACCATTCTGTCTAAGAAAAATTAGAAATCACAATTTAACTCTATAATTCCTTATTTAAAAAAGTATTTTATTATAAAATACAATATGTTATTAGCAATTCCAGTCACAAATTTGTAGTAGAAATCACATTTAAACTATATAATTCATTATTTAAAAGTATATTTTATTACAAAATACAATATTTTATTAGCAATTCCAGTCACAAATCGGTAGTAGAAAATGTCAATTTTAAACTACCATTCTGTCTTTAATCTAAATTATCGTTTATTCTAAAATAAAATACGTTGATATTTCAGTCACAAATCAGCAGTTAGAAATGCCAAATTTAAAAACTAAAATACAAATAAAATTAAAAACTATTTTTTACATGTAACTGCTATTGTAAGCTTAAAATTTAATTTTTCTTAATAAAAGCAAAAAACAATCAAAATTATATTTTTATCGATTTTTAAATACCACCAGTTTTTATATACCTGGTAATTTTCAAATGCTCCGACTTAAATATCACAAAGGTACAGAAATGTTTCAAAGTCACGTTATAAATTTTGAAAAAAATTACCTGCAAAAATTTCGGAAAGAAATGGTTTTCAAGAATTTGAATTAAACTTTGATCGGCAACTATTCCATACCATGACATAATCCAGTTCCATTGAGAAATGTCCTGGTTTGATGGATTGATAACAAAAGCACACATTGCACTTTCCAGTTTAGGAACGATACTTTCGCACATGAATGCGTGCCACACACCTGATGAGAAAACATCTTGCCATGGTCGAAGTATAAGCATTGCACTTGTGTCCGACGGATGCCATTTTTGCAAAGCCACTGCAAGTTTCTGACGAATTATTATGAGCAGTGTTTCAAAAACATCTGAATCAAGCACAGGCAACCAGGGATGAATCCAAGCGTGAACAGGAACAGTGTCTGACAATGGATTCCAGCTGTCAAGTTCGTATTGCAGTTTAGGGATAATAAGTTGAACTTTGTAATTATGTAGAAGCCAATCAGGAAGGTGCCTTCTCCATGATTCAATAAAGTTTATAGCGGAGTCCGGCCGTCTTGGGTTCCAAGAACTAGGTAACAAATTCACTGAAATAAATGACTTACCTGCGTATATCGGGTATTTCACAAAATACACAATTTATGATAGATAATGATATATGTTTAATTAATTAATAATTAGATATTTAATAATCAATATTAATAATTTAACAATTAAAAATATAGATATTTATTAATGTTTATTAATATTTATTAATATAATATTTATTAATGCATAAAAAATCAAACAGAAAATTCAAATTTGTTCTACAAATCATATTACTTTGTTAAAGTTACATCTGTTATTAAATAAAAAATTTAATCATCTTAAAATAAATTTTATATTCCAGTATTTTTACAACCTAAATCAATAAAAAAGACTGTATATCATGTTTTTAAAGATAATGAACAATAAATGACAGAATTTATTATTGTAGAACAGTAACTTGTAAATTGAGTTTATTAAAAAAGTTCGCCACATTCGGCGTTCTTTGCCACACTAGCGCAGCTAGTGTGGCAAAGAACGCCGAAACTAAGAAAGTCCACAAATATGCTAACATTGACATCCGCCAATATATTTTCATACCAGTGGCCATTGAAAGCACAGGAGCGATCAGGCCTGTGCCTCTCGCGTTTTTTCATGAACTCGGCACACGATTAATCCGCGCAACTTCCGAACCCCGATCCCGTGTATTTCTTGTTCCAACGGATCAGCGTAGCCGTTTTGCTGGGAAATGCGGCATGCATAATGGAGATCATGAGCGGATGAGGGTCGTCAATGCTGCTTCCGTGATGGGTAGTAGCGTGATATTTCCGTATCTACGTCGGCTCGGCATGAAGTTATCAAGACAGCACGACATTTATAGAAATTGACTTTTATTTTATTTATTAAAAAATAATTGCTCTATATATTTTACACTTTTCAGGTTGATTGATTAGACAAAATTGTGCAGTTATTTTATTAAGTATAAACGCCGTCAATTATGTCAATTAATCGAAAGTATGATCATTCAAAATTAACATAATTATGTATTTATTGGTTCTAATTTTAGAAATTAATAAAAATAATTTACATGTTTTTATTACACATTATTTACGAACTTTCCTAGTAGCTGTTCGAATGTGACAAGCAGTAGCTTTGGAGTTGCTATATTGCCATATAGTGTACATTATAGCAGTATATAGCACTAATCTATAGTGCCATATATTGTACATTTATGAGTCAATAATAAATAATTATAAATTTAAAATTATTGTTATTATAAATTAATGTTAATGTTCACATTTTAATGTTCATTTCTGTAGAGTCGCAAAGATGATATTCATATTTTGATGTTTTTCATCTTATCAAAATTCTTGAATTTCCAGAGGTTGTTTAAAACAACCTTACGACTGTTTGAGCATAACTTATTAAAAACAGTTTATAGACTCTAGGTCATAAGAAGAATGACCTAGCTTATAAACTTTATAAAACTGCAAATTTCGACAACTTTTCAAAGATTTGTATGAGTTTTGTTTAAAATTACTGTTTTCAATTATTTTTAAATTCAAATCAAAATTTTTAAATTATAAAACATTAAAATTTGTCATGATAACTGAAGCTATATATGATTTTCAATTAATAATTCAGACCTATGTCTGCTCTGAAATGTTCTTGTAATTTTTAAACTTTAATAAGCTATTATTATAATATAATGATATGTAATACATTAGTCGTCCCTTGATATCACGATCCGCCCCAGATAATTTTCTATCCCGAATAATTTTTCATCCGCTTATTTTTCCAAATGTTTATAATAACTGTAAATTTTAAACGTATTTTTTAGAACAGCCTGATAATTTTCTAACCCGCTTTATTTTCTATAAAAAATTTATATTCCAAAAGAAATGAGTCAAACTAATAGAAACAAATATCCATGAGATTAGCAGTTAAGGTGAAAATTGAAATAATAGAATAATTTTTATTGACCAAACTTGCATCGAACAGAAAGATGATTGGGATAAAAACGTACTTTCCCAAGAAGAACATATTGAGGTCTTTGTTGGATTATCAGAACATTTATTCATAAGCGATGTTATTAAAGTAGAAGATTTATTGGATATTGAACACGATTTTTAAATTATTTTTATTTGACTAAATTCAAAACCCTCTTTAACGATTCTAAAGAAATTGATCAAGAAACATACGACCTACTAAAGAACTCAGAGATGAAAGTCAATGCTTGCTTTCAGAGATGAAAGCATCTCTGAAAGAGAACTTAGATAACTTCATCTTTCAGAGAACTTAGAGATGAAAGTCAATGTATCAAGAAACATACGACCTACTAAAGAACTCAGAGATGAAAGTCAATGCTTGCATAAAAAATAAAAGTTTATAATAATAGCAGTAATAATATTGACTTGTTTATGTATAATTTTTAATGTATAATTTTACGTATAATTTCATGTGTAATTTTTGTATAATAAAATTATAATGTAATTTTGTGATTGTTGTAAATCGCTACTGTCCTACCAATTCGACAAATTTGTCATAATTGACTTATTAAATACACTTGAATAAAAGGTATTATGTTTCACACATTACACTATTCCAGATTTATCTTATTTAATTTACTTCATGCATATTTGAACATTGAATCTTTACGCTCATTAAGACTTTTAATTTGAATTAAGTTTTCACGTATATGTCTGAAACACATCAATTTTTATACTCAATTAAGGCAAAGGTATGTATTTCTTTGATTAAGCAAAGATTGAATGCATAAAATACATTTTTGTAATAAAAAACACATCTGTTATGTAATAATAAGAAAACTAGTTATTCACTTCTAATGTGGTTACATCATACCTTCTTATATGCTACTTTATAAATGCAAACTAATATACTATGTATCATATAAATACAATACACATCTCTAGTAGAGTGAGAAAGTATATCACGAGTAAAGCGATGTTACTAATTCCAAATTATTATCTTAAATTGTTGTTTAAACTACACATCGCTTTCGGGTGAACTCGAACCACTCACCTTTCAATTAACAGCCGAATGCAAAAACCGATTGCGTCACGGAAGCAACATAATATTGTATTTCTACGAAAAAATCTACATGGAAGAATACAAACGACCACAGAAAACATAAAAATACAAAAATTAATGCTACATCACATCAAATTAATCATTACTAAGCTATACCACTAAATCAAATAAAAATAAAATTCGAAAAATCAAAGCTACGTCATATTAAATTAATTATTTCCAAGCGCACCAACAAAACAATAAAACTTGAATATAATTAATTCAAATCCCACACGTAGGTGTAAAACGCCGCACTATTCAAGAGTTCTATGGGCATTTCCTAGAATCTAAAGGCGACTGAGAAATGCTTGTATCAATAAATTTAAGATTTCAAATGAAAAGTAGTCATCCTTGCTATCTTCTTTACGAAAAGGTATATTTTCATTATATTATGTAATATAAGAAATTATGAAATCTAATGCGTTATAATATCCTATAACAATTAAATAAAATATCAAAAAGTTTACGAATAACCTTACATAAAGAAAGTTCGTACAACTGGAGTAAGGACTTCCCACAACACGGTATCTTTTGCATTAGCGTACTTTGAAGGGATAAGTTGACAATCTTCAGAGGTTTGAAAACCAGTAAATACGTCAATAAGCTCCTCAGTATGATCTTCGATGTTCTTTAAGCGAATGATTTCCTTTAAAGCCGAGATGGCTAATTCAATGAAAAAGTCTTCAAGTTTTAGAATTCTAAACTCTTCGCTAAACATCGATAAACATTTGTGATATTTCCCGTAGAGAAATGCAAGGAATTCATTTGGACTGGCAGTGCATTGAGATTTGTCAAGGCAACTGAAAATAAATTTGAAAAACATTTTCAATAATAATGAATGTAATAAAAGACGTAATCAAAATCAAGGGTTTAACGTTCTGTATTGTTCAATAACTCTATTTTTTAAAATCCAATCAAACAAAAATAAATGTTATAATTTGTTGACAACTAACGAAGTGAAAAAGATTCGATAATTTTGACGTCAACGATATGCTTTCATAACATTTACAAAGTTAATAATTAATTTAACTAATTAATGCATTAGGTTGAAATAGATGCACAGAAGTCTAAACAAATAGGTTTTAAGACTAACAAGTAGTATTCAATTGCGCTTGATATAGAAGACAATTGAGCAATATAAAAGTTAAAAAATACATGATTTTTAAATAGTGAATGTAAATTTAAATTTTTAATAATTAAACACTAAAATTATCAAATTTAAATGATCAACAATAAAAAAAATGTTTTAAGTTTATTGTTGTCGATTAAAATAAATTAAATCCTAAATAGTTTATTTGATTTATTAAATTAAAAATATTTATTTGATATAATTAAATTTAAAAATAGTTTATTTGATATAGTTTTATCATTTAACCAACCACATGCAAACTACAATCTTATAATTAGCATAATTTCACAAAAATACCGATCGCATTTTTACAAGTGTTTCTTATTTAATAACAACCTTTTCTTATACCATAAAAAGCATATATTTTTAAAACAAATTAAAAATAAGAGTTTTAGCTTAAAAATTGATTAATTTTGTATTAATTATTGATTAATTTTGTATTAATCAGTCAACAATTTGCTTTTATTCCTAATGATTTCAAGATTTATTGCTAAATAACTTTTGAATAAAAGATTTGAATAAATAGAAACAAAATAAAATTGAGAAAGTACCGACAGCTGGATAAGCTGGAGAACACCTTGATATCGCTTTAATTCAGAATCACAACGAGAAATTTCGTTGTCGATGCGTTTCACTTCGATGTGCAGATTCGATTTGACGGATTCGTCGTATATCGCTCTAAAGTATATATATTCAAATAATACTACGTTTATTATAATAAATATAATATTATTTCATATATACAAATATTAATCTAATTATTAGTTAAAATATTATATAAGTTATTTAAATAGAATCTAACAGAATAACTTTCAATTATAAAGAAATTATAATTTATCATTTAATTTTTATTAAGAAACTATCATTGCGTGTGTTATCAATGCATGTGTAAGAAATAGGAATTATTTTTAATAAAAATGTAAGCTATTGGAATGTAATGTTAGTCATACTAACAACGACTTGTATCACATTAAGTATTATATTAGGCTTATTTCGATCAGTTCATTAGCTGCCATGAACATCTAATGAACTGAGTGAAGTTCCCTAATAGAAGGGGATAATAATCGAATCAATTTATTAACTAATTCAATGCAATAACTAATTAACTTGAATTAATTAGTTATCCAAATTAGTTAGATTTCTTTTCTTGAGCTGTAATGTTAGGTTATTTTAATTTTACAAATTTAAGAAATGGACAAAAGAGAATTTTTTGAAAGTTATAAGATTTATTTAAAATATTAAAAAATAATTACTGTAATCAATCATTATTGTTATGCAGGAAACGTCAACTTTGAACGTTTTTCATGTGTTAATTAAGTAATGTCAAGTTATTTGAGCGATGAAAAAAAAACAAAAATATATGCGAAATAGATACATGCAAAAATCGCGAATATTGTGAGAATAATCTTAAGAAACCAATAAGTAGCACTTCAGTAAAACTTGGCAAACTGTAGTTTCAGCTAAGAATGCTAAGAACTTTCACAAAACAAAATTTAACTTGACACTTTAGTAGCGCTAAGAACAACTCTGAATTTGGATGATTCTATGCAGACTGTTGACCTAAAAAGACAGAAGTTAACCGTTTACTAAGTTCCTTCCTCTACTGAGATGTAATATCAGCTGATTTATATGCGAACTCAAGGATGAATCAAATCAGCAAACAATATGCTGTAGTTTCAACACCTCGTCTCAAACGATTACAAAATCAAATAAGACAAGCCTTAAATGAAACTCATGGAAATTGCAGATATTAGAGATATGATACTAAACTATCCTATTCGTAATTTATAACGACTTATAAAGTGAGTCGAAGCATAATTGTGCGTTGTCGGACTGACGCTGCAGTATACAAAGGTAACTTTTAATTTACTCGAAAAATTCCTTTAATTTAATTGATGATAGTTTTGTTAAGCCCATAAGCTTGTGTTAAGCTTATATTTACATGTTTAAGCTTACATGTTGACTGTTCACATACTGGCTTGACCAATATTTGTGAAATACAAGAATAAATTACAAAAGTCGAATTTTACAGAGCGTAATAACGCATTTGCAAAACAGTTTCAATTTCATCAATCAATGACGATCAAACATATTATTATAGTGATGGCACATGCTGTGTAGTGTTTATGTAATGACAATTACTCCATTCGATAGTGTTTATGTGAACAAAACTACATGTTAATAATGGGTTAATTGAAATGACACTGTAGCAACAGAGATTAAATCAAAACATCGAAATCATTACCCTTGGATCACATTGCCGTGTTAAAGATCCGTATGGGATCTTTAACAACGGTTCTAGAACAGATTTGATCACAATTAATGTGCATTTCCTTTTTTAAGCAAATTGGCAATCTGCAACAAAACACAACCAAATTCGATGTGAAAATGAATATGAATGAATTGATAAAAATATATTAATATAAATTAATATAAAAGTAAAATCGTATTATTTCATTAAATTTCGCATACTATAAAAATGGCTTTCGTGACTATGTACAAAGATAACCCGATTGAGGTTTAATTCACAATAGTTCGATGAATTTGGCTAGGTATTACCTTTAATAGGAAGACAGACATCAACCAAGTGTGTACGTGGTCACTACTTTACAACTTTTGATAAAAACATTATGCAAAATATTGTACAGATTACAATATCATATGGGTTGTAGCGGGAATATGAATTACAAGCTGTAAAATAAAAGCTTCTTATTATGAAAGGATATTACTCATAAGTATATTACTTATGATAAAACATAATCATATATTGCATACAAACGTTTTTGATATTTAAGTTGCTTAATGTGATCCATCAATTAGCAGCTAGTGTACCCAAAAAGGTCGAGCATAAAAACAATAAGTATTTAATTTACAAACATTATTTTAATATTTAATTACAAAAATTATTTAATTTATACCAAGAAAACATCAAAGTATCTACTGGCAATACTGACCACGATTTCGTGACAACGTCTTGAATTGTAAAACAAATTTATTATTGAATTTTGTGGTTTTTTTTCAATTAGGAAGATTTGACTTTTTTAATCAGCAACAAAATAAATACATTCAAATCACTGATCAATTTATTCAAAATACTAAAATAATACAGCTGGCATTGCGTTCTTATAATTTCATATAAAAAGGTGTAATCGATTTTTAATAAATGAATTTCAATTGATAGCGTAAAATCATGTTTTTGTGATAAGCAAATAATTATTTTTAAATAATGTTTATTAAGAAATTAAAATGTTTACTTTTTATATTATATATTTAATACGTTCCTGAAATTTCATATAAAAAATAAATTTAATTAAACTATAAGGTCGTTCACAGGGATAAAATCACATGAATCGTGATTCAGAACGACAACAAAAATTTTAAATTTGCTAAAATAACATTTTTATTAAAAGCTAATTTTATAATTAGCTTTTAACGATTCGGCGATAAGCTTAACAACTAATTATTCATCTACTTTTTCCTTCAGCCTTTATCGCGCTTTGAGGAGGAGACGGCTATGCAGGATTTGGTCTTCATTTCGTCCTATTCGGAGCCTTGTCCTGGTGATTGCCGCGTCGATTGCGGTGTACGCCCAAGCTCCAGTGCGATGGCGGATTTATTTTAAAAATTTATTAATTTAATATTAATTTATTAAGTAGTTGTATAGTCGTTCAAAAGGATAAAATCATATGAAAGATGACAAAGAAATAATAAATTCGCTAAAATTCCATTTGTTTAACCACAAAACTTGTAAATTAAATATCAGTTACGATATAGTCGTGTTACCTAATCAGTAATCATTTTCATTATTAGTGGCAATGAATGGTTTGTTGAAGCAGCGTTTATTAAAAAAATTATTCACGAATGAACGAGCATACATTTTCGTCTATTATTTAGAGCGTCAATAAACGAGCATTAATTAAATATTAAATGACTTGTTCTGAACAAATTGATAAAGTCCTGTTAGAATGTGCAACAAGAATAATTAAGAATGAACTTACTGCTTATCCATAGCTAACAACTTCAATTCGTTGGTAACAAGTTGCTGATCAATAAACTTCAATAACTGTTCAGTGTAAAATAATTCCATGAAGTGCTGTTTTTTTGAATTAGAAATCACGGATTTGTTCATAGAAAGAGGCTGTGATTCGTAGCATTGTTTAATACTAGAATATTCGCGTCGCTCTCGTCCAGTCATATCTACAATTTTCATTGGGATGTTTTCACCGCTGTCATTCATTACATCGAAGTTTAACTCATTTTCAACATCGATTTTCTGGTTTAGACTTAGCAAGGCATCCTCGCGCAACTCACGACTTTTTACTATGTGTTCACTCGTTAAGTATACTGGTAATTCACTCGAATTGCCCTATTAAAAATAAACACATTTATTAAAATTATATTTATTCATTTAAATTAAATACTTTACGCTATATTTTATCGAACAACAAGGGCTCAAACTATATATTGATTTACATAACTTTTTTCCATAAATAACAGATTAAAATAAGTTAAAATTAAATCAACACGAAAATTAAGCTTTTGATTTTTTACAGTAATTTGAGATGATTTATTTTGATCAGTGACGCTTTTCTTGGATGTAACAAGAACATAAAATATTTAGAATAGTTGAAGTAAAATATTTAAATTACAAATTCAATGTTTTCACTGCAAATTCATTAATCACAGAGTGAGATGGAAAATGCATATCACCCAATATCATACATATTTGCTTGTAAATATCTAATTTTATAGTCATTTGCTTTATAAATATATATAACAATTTTATTTTTTATCCATCAAACATCGAATTTTTAAATTATTCGTTCCTTTACGAACTGTTCACCGGACAGTAAACCGTAAGCTGTCTTTTTACTATTGTGAATATTCATTGCTTACATGAGCCGTTATTCTTCCTTGATCGGTTTCATATTTTCTTCGCGTGGTTCTTTCAATCTTATCAGCCTCATTGTACACTACAATCAGCGTGGGTGAACCGCATCAGCAGTAAGTCCACGCTTACATTTCGTGTTTTGGTCCTGCTACCGTTTCTGCTGAACTCTTTGTCGCCGAAATGCTGGTTTATATTTAGCTTTATAATAAATTACACAATTTACGTGGTCTATAGTTGGTGTGTACATCTTACGGTTTACTGTCCGGTGAACAATTCAAACAGGAACGAATAAAAAATCAGTGTTACGGGTTCGAATTTCCAATAATAGTTAGAGCCAACGCTATTATAGAACACATACATTGCGAACTTTACAATATAAGCTTAATATAAACCAGCATCCCGGATACAAGTTCAGCAGAAACAGTAACAGGAATGAAACACAAAATGTAGGCGTGAGCTCACTTCTGATGAAGTCCTTTCACGCTGATTGTAGTGTGCAGTGATGCTGATAGGATTTATGATAATATTTCTTAATATTACAATTTTTAGCTTTCTTACTACTTTTAAATCATTTAAATGATTTTAATTGTAAATTAAAATAAATCGCAATTACATCGTATTCTGTTAATATTTGTAATCCTGCCAATTAATGCGATTAAATTCTAGAAAAATATAAGGAATAATAAACATGTTAAATTCATTTTTTCTATTGTGTATTTCTATTATTTATTATTTCTATTTTTATTTTTCTATTTTATCAAATATGTAATTTTAAATTAAAATATTAAATATTTTATATTTATTGATTTTTATAAAAACAATGAAAAATACGAAATCAGGTTTTTAATTATCACCTTCCGACACTAGTGTCTTAAAACGTCCACTCTACTACTTTGGAAAACTTTTAAAGAAAATTAAATCTATTTTGAAATTTATTTGACAAAATTTAGTTCCTAATATTAATGCGTAACAAGGATAATTAAGCAAGAATTAAGTGAAATATGGTTGGATAATATTTGAATTGTTTAAATTAAAACTAGGTGAACATGTTCTTATTTATTACTTTGAAACATCATACAATTAATAAGTTAAAATAATGTTATTCTTGAATTTTCTAAATGTTTTGGAAAAACAAACTTAATTTACCTCATTTTTCTTCCATCTGTACTGCTTTTCTTTTGTTTTCTTTGTGATCGGCCTTGATGTTTGTTGTTCTGTAAAAATCATTAATAATTAAGTGATGTGATTTGGGCGATGTTTTTACAATCTGTTTAGAAATTATGATATTTGAAGAGATTCGTCGACTGTTTTTCACACGAGAAAAACAAAAAATTTTATTTTATTTTTAATTTGAATTAATATTAGATTAAAATATAAATTTAACGATTAATTTGTAATAATTAATTATTTAGTTTATTGGTGATTAATTATTGCTATTATATTAATAGCATTATAATTTTATAACTAATTTGTCAATGATTTGATGTAAATGATTAGATCAAATTTACAAAATTTTGTTTAGACAACTTAAACCGCTTTATGCACAAACAATTATGCGAATAATTTTCAAAGCTCGAACTTTCCTTAATGTAGAGGAGAAATTCCGAAGAAAACTAGAAACATCTTAGAATATTAGCTAGCGCTTAAACTCTCTGTTAATGTAGAGGACAAATTCATGAAAAAGAAAACGAGAAACACATTATAATATAAGCTAAAGTAGACAATTACGAGCTGATAATTACATTTATTATTTAATTAACAAAGCTAGGAACTTATCTATCGTAAAATTTATTTTAAATGATTACTTATTTGTAAAATTATAAACTTATGAAGTAATTAATGTATTAAAGAACCTGTGAAGAAAGGAGTATTTTATTAAATTATTTTCCTGATTCCCACTATCCGAAAACAACCTCATCTAAACGCTGAAAGTGCAGCTTTACACTTCTCGCTTGATTTGTTTTCAATGAAAGGCAACAGGGTGACTTGCGCTGATAAGGATCACCCACCTTAATCACCCACCATTTGATACCACAATAGCGTTATTAAATGTCGTAGATTTTTGAACAGAAACGTAAAAACAGTATTCATATATCTACAACAATTGATAAATCTACAATAAATTAATTAATCTAAGGTAAACAAGTTTAAGTATTTGCTTTATATTTTAAATAAATAAGAAAATTATTCATCTCGCATTAGCCAATTAGCATTAAATAAAAATATATTTGCAATTTCAATAACGATTGAATTTTTACCTTGGCGCACATCTGGATGTTCGCTACCATATGCACCTACAGTTCCTTTTCCTTTTCTTTTTACAGCTTGTACAGGTACGACACGACCCTGAAGATCCTTTCCAAGTCCTTTGCCTTGTTCAAAACCCATCTGTAGTGATAATTAAAAATGTTTGATAATGGAAGCATTCATTTACCTTTAACAAAAGTTTCATTCCAATTCCTTTGGTATGGCGCTCCCAAGTACCGACACTCCTATTAAACTTCGATAAAATATATTTAGGGATAAAATTATTTACTCAGTGGTAAAGTTTGATGCAGCACTTGAAGTTCGTTTAGCAAACATTTGAGGATTATATTTTTTTCGATACATTTCCGTGCCCTAAATAAAAAATATTGAAAGAACATATACGTAATATTATTGCATAACCGGTATATATTATTTAATATTATATATTATACTGATATATACATATATTATATATATGTTTATATAATTTTAAAGGTAGCTGAAACCTGAATCGGGTGCTAATCAAATTGTCAGAATGAATCGTGACAGATAGTTAATTGAAATGCTATTCAATTGAAATTATAACAACTTATGTAACGATTCAGTTGCCTACGTTGTACAGACATCGATATAGAGTAAATGCATTTGAAAAATATTAAAGAGATAGTTAATAATATATGGCAAAAACATTTAATGATAGTTTTATCACAATAACGTTATGTTCGTTTTGAACAAAAGCGTTAAAACAGTATTCATCTATCTACAACGTATAGAACTCCAGGCAACAATCGGATTTGCATACTGTGCGTTCTTGATTTAATTTAAAACCAGAACAAGTTTATGTGAGCACTAATGTAACTGATAAATAGCAAACAAATATAATAAACAGGCGATATATACTATATCTGGAGTGCAATCCATCTAACCAGAAGCTGTAAAAGCTTGTTTTTGTCTTTTATAAATAAATACGTTGAATTTGAATCAAAATAAGTGAATAAAGTCTTTAACATAATCGGGTATTCAATAAAAGCGGTTTTATTATATAAAATATGAAAATATTATAATATTACAAATAATAATATAAAAATATTTATAAAGTTATTACAGGAACAAAGAAGCAGAAATTATCATTTATTTGATAAAAATTATATATTTCGATCGCTCCAACTATCATATCAGGATTACAATAAAATTACAATAAAATCGTTGGAGCGATCGAAATATAGAATTTTTATCAAATAAATAATAATTTCTGCTTCTTTGTTCCTGTAATAACTCTATATTTGAAATGGAATAAGATTATGGTTTTAGTATTTATTATAAAAATATTTATTAATATTTTAATATTAAATATTAAAATAATTATATAAATTCTTATACATATTTACTTTTCACAAAACATAATCAAACATATAGATCAATTATTTTGATATACGATATATTCTGCGTAAAAGCAACAAAAATGTTCAAATACCGAAATAGAATCGATGTCTCGATCGTTTGTATCGCTTTGATCGCTTTCGCTTGTGTCTGCAATTGACACTTCATTAAATAAAGTATCGTTATTGCTCGTCATATGTTCTTGTATGGTAGCCGAATTATCAATAATAGAACCTTGATTGACAGGCACTGACTTGACAAAACTAACAGAACGACTGCTTTTTGATTTAGTAGAGGAACGTCCGGATCCTTGTCGATCAAGTGACCAAACGCCTTAACAAAAAACAGTTGTGTATTAGACCATAATATGTGGCTGACAATATGCAAGATATCATGTCAAATATGTAGCTGAAAATATGCCAAATATCCTTGCAAAATGCACAAACATTTGCGTTTTTGAAAAATCCGTAGTATTTGTTATAAAGTTTATGACGTGGCAGCCACGAAGTAATCGACAAAACGATACCAGCTACCGTTTCGCCATTATTTTGACTCATCAGTGCCAGATACCTCCCATTACTGGATGCAAAGGAGGACAGGCAGACGGCACGAGTATGTCAAAATGTACATAGAGCTAGAGAATTTCTAGGAAACTAGGTGCATGTTTCACCAAAAGGATCATTAGCTAAGAAAATTGGCTAATGCCAGCGTATTCTCTTTATTTATCTGCCAACTTATTTGTATTTTACAAGAAAATGAGAGATTCCCATGGGCATTTTTTCTGTTTGTATGCCGTGACAGCCACGAAAGAATCGACAAAACGATACCAGGTACTATTTCGTCATTATTAAAGTGCTCTTTGCTAATGATCTTTTTGGTGAAGCATGTACCTAGTTTGCTAGAAATTTTCTAGCTCTAAATACCTTTTGACATACTCGTGTCGTCTGCCGGTCCTCCTCTGCATCCAGTAGTGGGAGGCATCTGGCTCTGACGAGTCAAAATAATGACGAAACGGTACCTGGTATCGTTTTGTTGATTCCTTCGTGGCTGTCATATCATACAAACATAAAAATGCCCACGGAAATCTCTCATTTTCTTTTAAAAAGTTTATGACGTTTTATGAAAATTTGTAATAAAAGACAGAAATACAAAAGTAAAATTTAAGTGACTACATAGATGATTGTAAAATGCCCAAATAGTGATTACATTTAAGCTAGCTAATAAACAATATAAAAGATCTGAATAACGATCAATATATTAAAACTAAGTAAATTACATCATTGAATACATGATCCTACAAACGGTATATATACAAGGTTTAATTAAATTTAAATAAATTTTATTTAAAATAATAACATAATAAATAATAAATAGTAATTTTAAATAATTTTATTTTTAAATAAAATTATGACATGTGAATCGACATATAAAATGACGAAAGTGATAGTTGTAATTTGTAACATACAACATGTAATAATATATTCGAGAATAATTAAAACATTTAATAAATTTATAAATTATTAATTAATGCAAACAATTCTATTCACATTAAATGCGCCAATTTAATTATAAATATAACTAAATATATAACAAATATAATGATTAATATATTAAATACAATTCATCTATCCATTGATAAAATTGAATTGTTTCTAATTGACATAGGAGTATAAATCTTTGTAATATTATAGTAAAATTAGATTACAGTGGAAATACGTTAATGCTTTTATTGTAGTCAAGATATAATTAATCTAAAAAGATCAGTTAAATAATTTAAAGTCATCATTTTAAAAAGATATATTTATGATTAAGCAAAATAAGGAAATAACAATAAACATATTGATATGTGTTAATAATAAAATTGTTCAAAATTAACATTTAAAACGTAAATTTGAGTTCGGCTTAATTTTTTAGATCACTATACCGTAAATTGCATCTTCTTTGGAAATTCGATTGCGGTGTAGAAATGGATCAAAAGCAGATTCCATGTCTCGCTCCGACATCTCGAAAGCTTCATATTCATCATCCTGACTATCTTTCATCTAAAATATCAAAAATACTAAAATATAATTCCACTTTTCAGTTTAAATTCAAAGAAAATATGAATAAATTTTTAAATCGCTTTATTTTTCAAAAATTAAAATCAAAGTTTACTCTTAATAATAAATTATGTCTATATTTTTGTAAACTAAAAGAGTAAAACATGGTTTACGCGTTGTACACGGTCCCATATATGCGTATAGGTATAATTTTAAATCAGCTACAATAATCACGAGGTGTAAGAAGTTTTGATCAATCATTTAATTTGTAATTAACATTTTAAATATATTTTTAAAGTTATTTGCTATAGTACACAGCTTTTATTTGATAATTATTGTGAAGTGGTATTCATAGGTTAATAGAAAAGCTGTTATAGTCCGATGAATATTAAAACTTTAAAATAGTATGATAATTACTAAAAAATCTAAAAATGAACAAACTTATTGAAAATAAGTTTGTTCATTGAAAATGAACAAACTTTGTTTATTGAAAATGAACAAACTTACGTACTAAAATATTTAAGATGTAATTACTAAATTGTTTCTAAAACAGGTTCCGTTTACACAACTCGTACTTTTGAAAAGTCTGAATCCCTGTCATTAACGAAGCTTAATATCTTTTCTTGAGGTGTTAAAAACATTCTTATTTTAAAATATTCAAATTTAGAAATTTGCAAAAGCGAATTTTTTATTTTGCAAAAGTAAAATGTAGCATTAGTTAGAATTATAGACAAGAGAAAAGCTATTATATATAGTCAAGCTTTTGCCTGTTACACCATCTTATTTCCTGACATCAATCGTCCTAAAATCAAAAATATCGATTCATTTTATAATCACTTATGGATGAGAACCTTTTTATGTTACTAATGTCATCAGTGGTTTCGTTTACATTCTACAAATTATCTCTACAATTAATTTAAGTTAATCTGTTTTGCATTACGATTTAAGGAAACGATCAACGATTAGGCAGATTATATATATCGTGCCATCATCAAATGTTATACGCATATTTTGCAGCATATCCTAATTTGCGAAAACTATTGTTTAGCAGTATCGCAATATCGGAAAATATAAAGTATAGACCAGGGGTCTCCAAACTACGGCCCGCGGGCCACATCCGGCCCACTGACAGATTTTTTCTGGCCGCGGAGAGCTAGCATACTTGAAAATGTTCCTTTATGTAACTGAGATTTTTCACTGATAATAGTTTTAAGTTGTGGACTAATTTTACTTGTACCAATTATTTGAATGGATTTAAGATTCTCGTCGGTTAATTATATCTGTAAGCATTTTTTATGTACTTCATTTTGGAGAAAGTCTTCTCACACAAATAAGTAGTGCCAAAAACAGAAAACAGCCCATGAGCAAATTTATGCAGTTTAGAAAATTGTGGCAGTGGAAAACTCTTATAAAATTCCAACAATGATGACCAATTTTTCATCAATTTTTCGCTTCTCTCCCATACTACTAAATCACACACAAGAGCAACAATTAAATACAAATGCTGTTACACAGATGTCTTAAACTGAAACACGCACAACCACGTTTTAAGGAGGTACGCACTATTTTATTTCACAACGGTATCATAGGAACTGACTTGTGGTTGCGCCACTAGCCTTCTTATATATATTCCAATTACTGCCATCTAGAAGTGTGTGTGGAAGACAGTAGAACTTTCTCGAACAAAAAAATTATTCTGTACGCGCCAATAGCGCCATCTGTTGGAGATAGAAGGTACTGCCTATTGCCGCTTGCATCCATTAGATATCGTGTCACGTTACTTCTCATGGCTCGTACACTACGGCTGATACATAAATTACAGATAATGGCAGAAAATTAATAATTTGCAGAAGATGCGTTTTGAGGACTTTAGTCCGATTTGAAGCCTTTTTTAAACGTCGCGTACTTTTTCAGACTTTTATTCATAAGTAGACTATTCCACTTTTTGGAATAGCCTACTTATGAAAAAATAGTCTTCTGGAATCAACAACTGGAATCAGCAATTAGAATCAGCAACAAAAATCAGCAACTAGAATCAGCAACTAAAATGAGCAATTGGAATCAGCAACCGAAATAAGCAACTAAAATCAGCAACTGGAATCAACAACTAAAATCAGCAACTGGAATCAGCAACTGGAATAAACAACTGGAATCAGCAATTAGAATCAGCAACTAAAATCAGCAACTGGAATCAGCAACTAAAATCAGCAACTGGAATCAGCAACTGAAATCAACAACTGGAATCAGCAATTAGAATCAGCAACTAAAATCAGCAACCGGAATCAGCAACCGGAATAAGCAACTAAAATCAGCAACTGGAATAAACAACTAAAATCAGCAACTGCAATCAGCAACTGGAATCAACAACTGGAATCAGCAACTAAAATCAGCAACTGGAATCAGCAACTAAAATCAGCAACTGGAATCAACAACTGGAATCAGCAATTAGAATCAGCAACTAAAATCAGCAACTAGAATCAGCAACTAAAATCAGCAATTGGAATCAGCAACCGGAATAAGCAAATAAAATCAGCAACTGGAATCAACAACTAAAATCAGCAACTGGAATCAGCAACTGGAATCAACAACTGGAATCAGCAATTAGAATCAGCAACTAAAATCAGCAACTGGAATCAGCAACTAAAATCAGCAACTGGAATCAGCAACTAAAATCAGCAAGTGGAATCAGCAACCGGAATAAGCAATTAAAATCAGCAACAGGAATCAACAACTAAAATCAGCAACTGGAATCAGCAACTGGAATCAGCAACTTGAATCAGCAACTGGGATCAGCAACTGGAATCAACAACTGGAATCAGCAACTGAAATCAGCAACTGGAATCAGCAACTGGAATCAGCAACTGGAATCAGCAACTGGAATCAGCAACTGGAATCAGCAACTGGAATCAGCAACTGGAATCAGCAACTAAAATCAGCAACTGGAATCAGCAACTGGAATCAGCAACTGGAATCAGCAACTGGAATCAGCAACTAAAATCAGCAACTGGAATCAGCAACTGGAATCAGCAACTAGAATCAGCAACTGGAATCAGCAACTGGAATCAGCAACTGGAATCAGCAACTGGAATCAGCAACTGGAATCAGCAACTGGAATCAGCAACTGGAATCAACAACTAGAATCAGCAATTGGAATCAACAATTAGAATCAGCAACTAAAATCGGCAACTGGAATCAGCAACTGGAATCAACAACTGGAATCAGCAATTAGAATCAGCAACTAAAATCAGCAACTGGAATCAGCAACTGGAATCAGCAACTTGAATCAGCAACTGGGATCAGCAACTGGAATCAACAACTGGAATCAGCAACTGAAATCAGCAACTGGAATCAGCAACTGGAATCAGCAACTGGAATCAGCAACTGGAATCAGCAACTGGAATCAGAAACTGGAATCAGCAACTGGAATCATCAACTGGAATCAACAACTGGAATCAGCAATTAGAAAAGGCAACTAAAATCAGCAACTGGAATCAGCAACTAAAATCAGCAACTGGAATCAGCAACTGGAATCAGCAACTAGAATCAGCAACTGGAATCAGCAACTGGAATCAGCAACTGGAATCAGCAACTGGAATCAGCAACTGGAATCAGCAACTGGAATCAGCAACTGGAATCAGCAACTGGAATCAACAACTGGAATCAGCAATTGGAATCAACAATTAGAATCAGCAACTAAAATCGGCAACTGGAATCAGCAACTGGAATCAACAACTGGAATCAGCAATTAGAATCAGCAACTAAAATCAGCAACTAGAATCAGTAACTAAAATCAGCAACTGGAATCAGCAACAGGAATCAACAACATGAATCAACAACTGGAATCAGCAATTAGAATCAGCAACAAAAATGAGCAACTGGAATCAGCAACTAAAATCAGCAACTGGAATCAGCAACTGAAATCAACAACTGGAATCAGCAATTAGAATCAGCAACTAAAATCAGCAGCTGGAATCAGCAACTAAAATCAGCAACTGGAATCAGCAACTGGAATCAGCAACTAAAATCAGCAACTGGAATCAGCAACCGGAATAAGCAACTAAAATCAGCAACTGGAATCAACAACTAAAATCAGCAACTGGAATCAGCAACTAGAATCAACAACTGGAATCAGCAATTAGAATCAGCAACTAAAATCAGCAACTAGAATCAGCAACTAAAATCAGCAATTGGAATCAGCAACCGGAATAAGCAACTAAAATCAGCAACTGGAATCAACAACTAAAATCAGCAACTGGAATCAACAACTAAAATCAGCAACTAGAATCAGCAACTGGAATCAGCAATTAGAATCAGCAACTAAAATCAGCAACTGGAATCAGCAACTAAAATCAGCAACTGGAATCAGCAACTAAAATCAGCAACTGGAATCAGCAACCGGAATAAGCAACTAAAATCAGCAACAGGAATCAACAACTAAAATCAGCAACTGGAATCAGCCACTGGAATCAACAACTGGAATCAGCAATTAGAATCAGACACTAAAATCAGCAACTGGAATCAGCAACAAAAATCAGCAACTGGAATCAACAACTGGAATCAGCAATTAGAATCAGCAACTAAAATCAGCAACTAGAATCAGCAACTAAAATCAGCAATTGGAATCAGCAACCGGAGTAAGCAACTAAAATCAGCAACTGGAATCAACAACTAAAATCAGCAACTGGAATCAACAACTAAAATCAGCAACTGGAATCAACAACTAAAATCAGCAACTGGAATCAGCAACTGGAATCAACAACTGGAATCAGCAATTAGAATCAGCAACTAAAATCAGCAACTGGAATCAGCAACTAAAATCAGCAACTAGAATCAACAACTAAAATCAGCAACTGGAATCAGCAACCGGAATAAGCAACTAAAATCAGGAACTGGAATCAACAACTAAAATCAGCAACTGGAATCAGCAACTGGAATCACCAACTGGAATCACCAACTGGAATCAGCAATTAGAATCAGCAACTAAAATCAGCAACTGGAATCAGCAACTGGAATCAGCAACTTGAATCAGCAACTGGGATCAGCAACTGGAATCAGCAACTGGAATCAGCAACTGGAATCAACAACTGGAGTCAGCAATTAGAATCAGCAACTAAAATCAGCAACTGGAATGAGCAACTGGAATCAGCAACTGGAATCAGAAACTGGAATAACAACTGGAATCAGCAATTAGAATAAGCAACTAAAATCAGCAACTGGAATCAGCAACTAAAATCAGCAACTGGAATCAGCAACTGGAATCAGCAACTAGAATCAGCAACTGGAATCAGCAACTGGAATCAGCAACTGAAATCAGCAACTAAAATCAGCAACTGGAATCAGCAACTGGAATCAACAACTGGAATCAGCAATTGGAATCAACAATTAGAATCAGCAACTAAAATCGGCAACTGGAATCAGCAACTGGAATCAAATACTAGAATCAGCAATTAGAATCAGCAACTAAAATCAGCAACTGGAATCAGTAACTAAAATCAGCAACTGGAATCAGCAACTGGAATCAACAACAGGAATCAACAACTGGAATCAGCAATTAGGATCAGCAACTAAAATGAGCAACTGGAATCAGCAACTAAAATCAGCAACTGGAATCAGCAACTGAAATCAACAACTGGAATCAGCAATTAGAATCAGCAACTAAAATCAGCAGCTGGAATCAGCAACTAAAATCAGCAACTGGAATCAGCAACTGGAATCAGCAACTAAAATCAGCAACTGGAATCAGCAACCGGAATAAGCAACTAAAATCAGCAACTGGAATCAACAACTAAAATCAGCAACTGGAATCAGCAACTAGAATCAACAACTGGAATCAGCAATTAGAATCAGCAACTAAAATCAGCAACTGGAATCAGCAACTAAAATCAGCAACTAGAATCAG
The DNA here is from genome assembly GCA_012934845.2 of Pomphorhynchus laevis. Lineage (NCBI taxonomy): Eukaryota > Metazoa > Acanthocephala > Palaeacanthocephala > Echinorhynchida > Pomphorhynchidae > Pomphorhynchus > Pomphorhynchus laevis. The sequence continues at coordinate 38,164 of WNNJ02001945.1, forward strand.
CAACTGGAATCAACAACTGGAATAGGCAATTAGAATCAGCAACTAAAATCAGCAACTAAAATCAGCAACTAAAATCAGCAACTAAAATCAGCAACTAAAATCAGCAACTGAAATCAGCAATTGGAATCAGCAACCGGAATAAGCAACTAAAATCAGCAACTGGAATCAACAACTAAAATCAGCAACTGGAATCAGCAACTGGAATCAGCAACTGGAATCAGCAATTAGAATAAGCAACTAAAATAAGCAACTGGAATCAGCAACGGGAATCAACAACTGGAATCAGCAATTAGAATCAGCAACTAAAATCAGCAACTGGAATCAGCAACCAAAATAAGCAACTAGAATCAGCAACTGGAATCAGCTACAAAAATCAGCAACTGGAATTAGCAACCGGAATAAGCAACTACAATCAGCAACTGGAATCAACAACTAAAATCAGCAACTGGAATAAGCAACTGGAATCAACAACTGGAATCAACAATTAGAATCAGCAACTAAAATCAGCAACTGGAATCAGCAACTAAAATCAGCAACTGGAATCAGCAACTGGAATCAGCAACTGGAATCAGCAACTGGAATCAGCAACTGGAATCAGCAACTGGAATCAGCAACTGGAATCAGCAACTGGAATCAGCAACTGGAATCAGCAACTGGAATCAGCAACTGGAATCAGCAACTGGAATCAGCAACTGGAATCAGCAACTGGAATCAGCAACTGGAATCAGCAACTGGAATCAGCAACTGGAATCAGCAACTGGAATCAGCAACTGGAATCAGCAACTGGAATCAGCAACTGGAATCAGCAACTGGAATCAGCAACTGGAATCAGCAACTGGAATCAGCAACTGGAATCAGCAACTGGAATCAGCAACTGGAATCAGCAACTGGAATCAGCAACTGGAATCAGCAACTGCAATTCACATCAGCAACTAAAATCAGCAACTGGAATCAGCAACTGGAATCAGCAACTGGAATCAGCAACTGGAATCAGCAACTGGAATCAGCAACTGGAATCAGCAACTGGAATCAGCAATTAGAATCAGCAACTAAAATCAGCAACTGTAATCAGCAACTGGAATCAGCAACTGTAATCAGCAACTGGAATCAGCAACTGGAATCAGCAACTGGAATCAACAACTGGAGTCAGCAATTAGAATCAGCAACTAAAATCAGCAACTGGAATGAGCAACTGGAATCAGCAACTGGAATCAGCAACTAGAATCAGCAACTGGAATCAGCAACTGGAATCAGCAACTGGAATCAGCAACTGGAATCAGCAACTGGAATCAGCAATTTGAATCAGCAACTAAAATCAGCAACTGGAATCAGCAACTGGAATCAGCAACTGGAATCAGCAACTGGAATCAGCAACTAGAATCAGCAACTGGAATCAGCAACTGAAATCAGCAACTGGAATCAGCAACTAGAATCAACAACTGGAATCAGCAATTAGAATCAGCAACTAAAATCAGCAAATGGAATCAGCAACTAAAATCAGCAACTGGAATCAGCAACTGGAATCAACAACTTGAATCAGCAATTAGAATCAGCAACTAAAATCAGCAACTAAAATCAGCAATTGGAATCAGCAACCGGAATAAGCAACTAAAATCAGCAACTGGAATCAACAACTTAAATCAGCAACTGGAATCAGCAACTGGAATCAACAACTGGAATCAGCAATTAGAATCAGCAACTAAAATCAGCAACTGGAGTCAGCAACGGGAATCAACAACTGGAATCAGCAATTAGAATCAGCAACTAAAATCAGCAACTGGAATCAGCAACTAAAATAAGCAACTAGAATCAGCAACTGGAATCAGCTACAAAAATCAGCAACTGGAATCAGCAACCGGAATAAGCAACTAAAATCAGCAACTGGAATCAACAACTAAAATCAGCAACTGGAATAAGCAACTGGAATCAACAACTGGAATCAGCAATTAGAATCAGCAACTAAAATCAGCAACTGGAATCAGCAACTAAAATCAGCAACTGGAATCAGCAACTGGAATCAGCAACTGGAATCAGCAACTGGAATCAGCAACTGGAATCAGCAACTGGAATCAGCAACTGGAATCAGCAACCGGAATCAGCAATTGGAATCAGCAACTAAAATCAGCAACTGGAATCAGCAACTGGAATCAGCAACTGGAATCAGCAACTGGAATCAGCAACTGGAATCAGCAACTGGAATCAGCAACTGGAATCAGCAACTGGAATCAGCAACTGGAATCAGCAACTGGAATCAGAATCAGCAACTAAAATCAGCAACTGGAATCAGCAACTAAAATCAGCAACTGGAATCAGCAACTGGAATCAGCAACTGGAATCAGCAACTGGAATCAGCAACTTGAATCAGCAATTGGAATCAGCAACTAAAATGAGCAACTAGAATCAGCAACTGGAATCAGCAACTGGAATAAACAACTGGACTCAGCAATTAGAATCAGCAACTAAAATCAGCAACTGGAATCAGCAACTAGAATCAGCAACTGGAATCAGCAACTGGAATCAGCAACTGGAATCAGCAACTGGAATCAGCAACTGGAATCAGCAACTGGAATCAGCAACTGGAATCAGCAACTGGAATCAGCAACTGGAATCAGCAATTTGAATCAGCAACTAAAATCAGCAACTGGAATCAGCAACTGGAATCAGCAACTGGAATCAGCAATTATAATCAGCAACTGGAATCAGCAACTGGAATCAGCAACTGGAATAAGCAACTGGAATCAGCAACTGGAATCAGCAATTATAATCAGCAACTGGAATCAACAACTGGAATCAGCAATTAGAATCAGGAACTAAAATCAGCAACTAGAATCAGCAACTAAAATCAGCAACGGGAATCAGCAACCGGAATAAGCAACTAAAATAAGCAACTGGAATCAACAACTAAAATCAGCAACTGGAATCAGCAACTAAAATCAGCAACTGGAATCAGCAACTGGAATCAGCAACTGGAATCAGCAACTAGAATCAGCAACTGGAATCAGCAACTGGAATCAGCAACTGGAATCAGCAACTGGAATCAGCAACTGGAATCAGCAACTGGAATCAGCAACTGGAATCAGCAACTGGAATCAGCAACTGGAATCAGCAACTGGAATCAGCAACTGGAATCAGCAACTGGAATCAGCAATTGGAATCAGCAACTAAAATCTGCAACTGGAATCAGCAACTAGAATCAGCAACAGGAATCAGCAACTTGAATCAGCAACTGGAATCAGCAACTGGAATCAACAACTGGAATCAGCAACTAAAATCAGCAACTGGAATCAGCAACTAAAATCCGCAACTGGAATCAGCAACTGGAATCAGCAACTGGAATCAGCAATTGGAATCAGCAACTAAAATCAGCAACTGGAATCAGCAACTGGAATCAGCAACTGGAATCAGCAACTTGAATCAACAACCGGAATCAGCAACTAAAATCAGCAACTGGAATCAGCAACTGAAATCAGCAACTGGAATCAGCAACTGGAATCAGCAACTGGAATCAGCAACTGGAATCAGCAACTGGAATCAGCAACTGGAATCAGCAACTAAAATCAGCAACTGGAATCAACAACTAAAATCAGCAACTGGAATCAACAACTAAAATCAGCAACTGGAATCAGCAATTAGAATTAGCAACTAAAATCAGCAACTGGAATCAGCAACTAAAATCAGCAACTGGAATCAGCAACTGGAATCAGCAACTGGAATCAGCAACTGGAATCAGCAACTGGAATCAGTAACTAAAATCAGCAACTGGAATCAGCAACTGGAATCAGCAACTGGAATCAACAACTGGAATCAGCAATTAGAATCAGCAACTAAAATCAGCAACTGGAATCAGCAACTGGAATCGGCAACTGGAATCAGCAACTGGAATCAGCAACTAGAATCAGCAACTGAAATCAGCAACTGGAATCGGCAATGTGAATCAACAACTGGAATCTGCAATTAGAATCAGCAACTGGAATCAGCAATTGGAATCTGCAACAAAAATCAGCAACTGGAATCAGCAACTGGAATCAGCAACTGGAATCAGCAACTGGAATCAGCAACTGAGAATCAACAACTGGAATCAGCAATTAGAATCAGCAACTAAAATCAGCAACTGGAATCAGCAACTAAAATCAGCAACTGAAATCAGCAACTGGAATCAACAACTGGAATCAGCAATTAGAATCAGCAACTAAAATCAGCAACTAGAATCAGCAACTAAAATCAGCAATTGGAATCAGCAATTGGAATCAGCAACTGGAATCAACAACTGTGATCAGCAATTGGAATAAGCAACTAACATCAACAACTGGAATCAATAGCTGATATTAGCAACAAAAATCAGCAATTAGAATCAGCAACTAAAATCAGCAACTGGAATCAGCAACTAAAATCAGCAACTGGAATCAGCAACTGAAATCAGCAACTGGAATCAGCAACTGGAATCAGCATCTGGAATCAGCAACTGGAATCAGCAACTAAAATCAGCAACTGGAATCAGCAACTGGAATCAGCAACTGGAATCAGCAACTAAAATCAGCAACTGGAATCAGCAACTGGAATCAGCAACTAAAATCATTAACTGGAATCAATAACTGGAATTAGCAACTAAAATCAGCAACTGAAATCAGCAACTAAAATCAGCAACTGGAATCAGCAACTGGAATCAGCAACTGGAATCAGCAACTGGAATCAGCAACTGGAATCAGCAACTGGAATCAGCAACTGGAATCAGCAACTGGAATCAGCAACTGGAATCAGCAACTGGAATCAGCAACTGGAATCAGCAACTGGAATCAGCAACTAGAATCAGCAACTGGAATCAGCAACTGGAATCAGCAACTGGAATCAGCAACTGGAATCAGCAACTGGAATCAGCAACTGGAATCAGCAACTGGAATCAGCAATTGGAATCAGCAACTAAAATCAGCAACTAAAATCAGCAACTGGAATCAGCAACTAAAATCAGCAACTGGAATCAGCAACTGGAATCAGCAACTAAAATCAGCAACTGGATTCAGCAACTAAAATCAGCAATTGGAATCAGCAACTAAAATCAACAACTGGAATCAATAACTCGAATTAGCAACTAAAATCAGCAACTGGAATCAGCAATTAGAATCAGCAACTGGAATCAGCAACTAAAATCAGCAACTGGAATCAGCAACCGGAATCAGCAATTGGAATCAGCAACTAAAATCAGCAACTGGAATCAGCAACTGGAATCAGCAACTGGAATCAGCAACTGGAATCAGCAACTGGAATCAGCAACAAAAATCAACAACTGGAATCAATAACTGGAATTAGCAACTAAAATCAGCAACTAGAATCATCAACTGGAATCTGCAATTAAAATCAGCAACTGGAATCAACAACTGGAATCAGCAACTGGAATCAGCAACTGGAATCAGCAACTGGAATCAACAACTGGAATCAGCAATTAGAATCAGCAAGAATCAGCAACTGGAATCAGCAACTGGAATCAGCAACTGGAATCAGCAACTGGAATCAGCAACTGGAATCAGCAACTGGAATCAGCAACTGGAATCAGCAACTGGAATCAGCAACTGGAATCAGCAACTGGAATCAGCAACTGGAATCAGCAACTGGAATCAGCAACTGGAATCAGCAACTGGAATCAGCAACTGGAATCAGCAACTGGAATCAGCAACTGGAATCAGCAACTGGAATCAGCAACTGGAATCAGCAACTGGAATCAGCAATTTGAATAAGCAATTGAAAATCAGCAACTAAAATAGCAACTAAAATCAGCAACTAAAATCAGCAACTAAAATCAGCAACTAAAATCAGCAACTAAAATCAGCAACTAAAATCAGCAACTAAAATCAGCAACTGGAATCTGCAACTGGAATCAGCAACTGTGATCAGCAACTAAGATTTAAACTGGAATCAGCAACTGGGATTTAAACTGGAATCATCAACTGGGATTAAAAATGGAATTCAAACTGGGATCAGCAACCGGGATAAGCAACTGGGATTAACAACCGGGATCAGCAACTGATATCAGCAACTGGGATTCAAATTTGGATTCAAACAGGGATCAGCAACTTTTATTTCTAGACTCTGGTCCAGCGATGCACAAGTCATTAACTGATGTAAAATATAAATATATAAATGGTTATCCAAAGTTAAATTTATGACTGGATGCTTCGATTTCAGGAAGATATGATATATTTATTATTACATGTCATATCCATTAAGGCCGTTTTGACCGCTCACATAAAAAACAAATTAATACAAGAAAAAAATCAAAAAAATCATTCAGTATATATATCAGAACAATGGGTACTGCAGCAACCACAACTCGTTCTTATTTCTAATCCAGCTCTTTATATTGGATTTAATTTCATCGATTGTATGCACCGCAAGGACATCAACTGTAAGACGATTCCAAACATTCACCGTTCGATAGGACATTACGAGGGTATTTCATTACGATGGATTACGAGGGTATTTTCCGTGTTCATGTACTAACAATACTTTCGAGTTCCCTCTACGTCCATCCCGTTCATTGACTTCAACTCTATAAAATGGAAAATTTTGGATCAGAGGTAGAATTTTCCCCCCGGGGGGAAAATTCTACCTCTGATGAATAAAAAAATAAAAAATAAAAAAATAAAAAATAAAAAATAAATACATAAATAAATTAAAAAAAATAAATAAAATAAATAAATAAATAAAAATCGTTAATCATATTAAACTTTTATTAAATCAAAAATTATATACTGATATTTCTCACGATTGTTATAAAATAAACAAAACTCTTTAAGGAAATTGGGTCTATATGTAGTTAATACCCCTTTCTGCTTCTTTATTTCGTTTTTTATTTGGCCGTTAAAGGACTCCACAGACTGAGTATGAGCACCAGTATTTTTATCAACAAAATTATATTTATGACATACTGTCTTATGTTCATATCCATTTTTATTTAATCTGCTATACGACTTGTGCTCGTCGGTCATTATAGTCGAATGGGGAAGCACTTGTGAGGATATTATGGGTAGAATAGTGGTTTGTGCTTTATCCGCGATTACTCTAGCAAAGGATCTTTCAATTTTATCCCCGACCTCGACAATACACAAAGCGTCGGTTCTGTTTGTGTAAGATCTTCCACGATGAGACTTACACTTGTAATTTAACATGGTTTCATCTATTTGCACTATTTTTCCAGGGCCACCAAGTTTATCTTCACTAAAATCAGTTTCCGGTATCAACTTATTAAGTTTATAAAAAATTTTCTAATGGTCCGATCCGATGTAATTTTAGAGGCTATTATTGAGTGTGTTGGCTGCTTCACACATTTCTTGATTAACACACGTAAAATAGTTCTAATATCAATCGAAAACCCATCAAAAAAACTTCCCTTTCGTATTGAAATGTATTTTTTTAAGTTTGTGCAGCCATTCTTATAACACCTCCAACCATATCCATCAATAGAACGTTTATAAAGACTAAGCTTCATATAAGTATCACAGATAATGCATTTCATAGACCGAACTAAATACCTTGAATCAAACAAGTGGTCTATAAAATCTTGCTGTGTTGAGCTAATTATTAGCTGTTCGTAGTGATCTAGGTTATCCATGGGGTAAATCTGAATTTTTTTTATTTATAGTTTAGGAGGAAAAAAAAGTAGCTGTTCGTAGTGATCTAGGGGGGGAAATTTTACCTCTGATCGCCTAGGGGGGGAAATTCTACCTCTGATCCAAAATTTTCATCTTCGTTTAATATTCGATACATAGCTAGAAGGTCAAAAAAAGAAGCCTTTTACGCATTGTCTATTCAAACTTTTTATTCGTGTATCATAGGGAAGATATCGTACTTGAGGACGTAATTTCGTAAACCGTCGAAGTATGAGCTCTAATTGATCAAGTTATGTAAACGTACACGGAAAGACTGCTGGCGACACATATTCTAATATCGGTCTTATAAGAGTATTATATAAACGCACAAGACAAAAGAGTGATGGGTTTTTAAAGCAACTTTGACAATATAGGTCATTCTTATTGTTGCGTTACTAATTCTATCAGTGTTAGCACGTGTTTTTAGATTGTTTTGAACAATTATACCAAGATCCTGAATAGAATGTGTGGTAGCAACAAACTCATTGCCAAAAAATATTCTTGACTCACATTGCTATGACCTAATCTTATACGTGCACACTCTTTAATATTCAATACGATTCCAGTGTTCAAGGACCATCGATAAACAACGGTTAAGATATTTTGAAAGTCATTTCGATTCTTGTTGGTTTTAATCAATTTCCATACCTTTACATCATCAGCAAAAGCTAAAACACTACAATCCTCAAGTAAATCTAGTAGCTGAGTTATAAATATGTTAAACAACAAAGGGCCTAGGACTGATCAAGTTGGTACTCCTGAGGTGATAGGACGATAATACAATATACATTGACCTACACGAACAGCAAAGGATATATCTTTAAGAAAATCTTGAATCCAGCTTATAATAGAGCTATTGACTTTATAAGACTCAAGTGTGGAAATTAGCATTTTGTGGGGCACCCTATCAAAAGCCCGACTAAAGTCAAGAAATATCACGTAGATACAGTACTGTTTTTCAACATGTCCAACCCAATCTTCACGAGCATGTAATAAGTTTGAATGACATGAACGCCGAGGGCGAAATCTATGCTGTGCATTATTGAGAATTCTCAGTGAGCTCAAATGATCATATATGCGTCTGTTTAGTATGCGCTCAATCACTTTGCATACAACACTAGTTAGACTTATTGCCCTATAGTTATTCGGATCATCTTTTTCACTATTTTTATAAATTGGTACTACAATCGCTTTTTTCCAGGCAGCAGATAACTTCGAGATGCGCAAGCTCAGCTGAAATATGGAGGCTAATGGCTCAGCCAGAACAGGAGCAAGTAACTTAAGAAGTTGGGGGGTGGATATCATCGGGGTATGCCGCTGATGATCTAGATAACCTAGTCAATTCAACAAAAACCTCACGTGCTGTTATCGTTAAAACTGGAGAACCAATTTCTACCTGTTGTGATGCTGCATCTCCACATATGCTAGAGAAAGCATCTGGTGTCAGCTCAAAAGCGGATGCAAACAATTCTGCCATGCTGTCTGGCGATGTCACTTGAGTGTTACCGTCTCTTAAAGATGAAATAGCTGGTAGCAGAGCCCTGGATTCTTTCACATCAGCCATTTTTTGGTTCTGTATCAATTTGTAAAGCTAATTGATCTTGGAAACTTTGCCTTTTTGTAATCTTAAGGCGATTGACGAAATTACGGAACATTGTATACCGATTTTTTTAATTATTCTAAATGAGTAGTGAAAAAATTACAACGTCGGAGCTTCAAAGCTCTATGCAAAATGCAAATTCTTTCAAATTTTCAAGGATTTTTGACTCAGGTATGGGTAATTTTCAAGTTAAAGATGACAAATCTGCTGATAATAAGGTAAGTGAAGTTTTGATTTCTGATTCTGGTAACTCATGGGAGCTCCCCCCGGTGCCTAAACTGAAAAATCTACTACTAATCTCAGAAATTAAACCGATTGAACCCCACTTATTATTTAATACTTTTCTACGTGAATTCATTAATAAACAACCTGTTCGCATATTATTTAACTCTGTCAAGACAGGCGACAATCTTCTAAGAGTCTCCTTTTCATCTGGCGACATTGCTAAGCAATATATGGATTTTTTCACTAAGAATCTCGCACATATCGGAACTTTTAACTATAAACCTATCCAAGCTACAATTAAAATAACTAATTTTTCGTTATTCCCCGACGATTCTGACATCAACAGTCTTAAGAAAACATATAAACTTACTTCAGTAAGACAATTAAAATCCAAATCAGGCGACCCATTGCCGGTCGCATTTGCGAACACTGACCTGGACACTGGTGAGGTCATGTGTTAGAATGCTGTTAATCCGTTTATTGGCTATAATCTTAAGTGTGTGCTGATCAGTGAGGATCTTCTCACGTATCCTCACCGCAACAAATGTCATAAGTGGGGGCATTGGGCCTCCACTTGCAAGGCTCCTCCATTGTGTGGTGTATGCAGCAGTGTCTCCTGCTCCGACATGACAAATAACTCTAAATGCACGGCGAACCCTACTTGTAGCAACTGCGGATAGGACATCCGTATTGGTCTCGCAAGTGCCAACATTTTACAAGATACATAAATAAATTTGTTCGTCCATCTGCAGCAACCAAATCCTCGTTCTCCGACGTAGCTAAATCGAATCCTCCGGATAGAATGTCAAATGCGGACATTCTGTTTCTTATAGACAATTCTAAGAAAATGATTCCAAACCAAATGGAAAACCTTATCAAGCCGCTGGTAAATGCATTATTTCAATCCCCTACTTTCGCTCAAGTAGAGACCTGTCCCAAATCCAAAAAAGGGGTGGATCTGCTCATACGATCTCACCGCCCAAGGTGGGTAAACTCCTGAATGGCAATATTACGGACTCCACCCTGGGAAATGAAGATAATGCCCAGGGGGCACCGGCCAATGGCGGGGTTAGTGATGGGAAGGGAAACCTTTCCACTCCTAGCGCTGTCTAGGCCGCCAGCTCCCGTCTAACTTGTCTGCACAATGGTGAGTAAGCCCGAGCCTTTTTCACTAAATATTCTTCAGTGGAATTCGGGAGGTGCTTCTGCCCTTAGGCTTCTATCTGGTAGAGACGCAGATGTTATAGTCCTTCAGGAGACACGGTCTATCCGTCTCCCCCAGGACATTACTCGATTTATCCCTAAGCACATTTATTCCCACTGTACTCCGTACATAACCCCCCTCACTCATCTTCATCTCAAGGACTCTTGACCTTAGTTAAATGCTCCTTAAGATCCTCCCTCATTTTAAACTACTCCTGTCCAGACCTATCTTGCTTAGTAGTTTCACTCGTTAAGAACGGTAAACGCCTCAGTCTAGCCAACGTCTATATTCGTCCGGAAGAAATTCACAAGAACCGTGACCTCCTGGATGGGATAATTGATGGCGGCTATGACATGGTACTAGGTGACTTCAACGACAGAACTGGTCGTTGGATTAATGCAGCACTCCGCAGAGCCAGGAATGGTTATCTTATTCATAAACCACCGTCCCCCTCCTTTCATTGCACAAAAACGAATTCTCTCCTCGACTTACTATTGCCCCACGAGAAGTGGTTGCTTAAACCCTTCTGCACGGAGCAATCGCGGCAACATCTGTCCACCTCTCATGACCTGATTCGTTGGCGGATAGAAGAGGATTCCCTGATCGTAGAAGATTCCACTTTGATCCTATCAGAGTGGCTTTCTTCCAAGCAGCTATCCAACGCTTCCCCCGAATTGGCATTGAGAGGTTAACCAAATTTAATTCCTATCTCTTCGCAAGCCACCGCGTTTTTATCGACTACCTATAAAGGTCGCATTTTCAGCCCCACTACGACAAAACTCAAGGTCCTGGCCAAACTGCTGCACCTCCCTGACCTCTCCTCCTCGGCCAAACAGTCTCTCTCGAAAGAATACTGGCGTACCAGATACTGATTCCAGCTGAGTAAGGATAAGTCGAACATTGCTTGTCTTAACCCTTCTCAGTCTTCCTTCTGGAAGATATTTAAGAAAGAGAATGTTGTTTGTTGGAAGGATAGAGCGTACGGGTGGATCGGAAGTATTAGTCTTGATAGAGTTTTGGAGGAGTCACTTTCCTTACATAACTATGGAGCCACTCAATCACCGCAACCAATCCCGCCTTGGGGAGACTTCAGGAGTAGATATATATCCGTTCCAGATATACTCAAAGCCTGGGGGCCTCTTCCGGGCACCTCCAAAAACGTCGCTCCACTCTCTTCTCGGGTCTGTCAGCTTTTGACAGCCGATCAAAGAAGGGAGGTGGCCGTCACAATGTTATTAGCCACCCCATCCGATGTGGCCGGCATCAACATTAGTCGTAGAATCTTTAGCCCAAAGAAATATCCGGTCTCATGTCCTAAAGACCTGCGACCCATCTCGATTCAAAATTCCCTCGTATCGATCTACGAGAAAGCGCTTGCGCGTAGAATCCGCGATCATTTAAGTAGGCGAAATTTAATCCCTCCTGGTTTCCATGGGTTCGTCAAGTGTCGCTCGGTCCATTCTGCAGTAGGTGAAGTGCATCAGTTTTGTAGGGAGAATAGTCATCAACTTGCTGTGGCTGTTTTCCTTGACTTTTCTGCTGCATTTGACCGCATCTCCATTCCTTTTGTTATCACTTCTCTCAGGTTCCTCGGTTGCCTGCGAGAATTGTTAACAGGGTGGAGATACTGTTGTATACCAAGCGATTCTATTATGAAGACGACCCTGATGCGCGTCAGTTCTACCCTATTACGGGTGTGCCTCAAGGTTCCTCTCTTTCTCCTATTTTGTATCTTGCTGCTTTCATAAATCTCTTCAAAATATTTAAAGAGCGTGATCAACGTCTAGTGGTGTACGCTGATGACACCACAGCCCTGTTCTCTGGATGCAGGTGCAAGGACGTTGTCTCTAACATCAGCCGTTTCTTTTTAAGATTAAAAGACCAGTTACCCAGATCCCAACCTTATTCTAAACTCCGCCAAATCGCAGGTGGTTGTCTTTCATGGATCCCCTGCGACGAAGCAAAAGCCTAAGAGATTAGCACTCTCTGATCTAGCCTCCTTATTTGCCTCTGATCCACTCCCTACATTCGCATGTCGAGTAAAATACCTGGGGTTCACCGTTTTGGTGAACTGGTCGGCGAAAGCCGACCTGGATAGACTAAAACGTATCCTGAAGAGAGCTAGTTGGGCTCTGAAACGGGCCCAACATCTGTCGTTGAATGGGAAAACTCAAGTACGCCTTTAGGGTACTTGGGCTATCTCGGGATTAGTCTTCTTCTCTAGAGGACGTCCCCCAGAGCAAAGACTAAGGTTTCTTAAGCTCCTCATCTCCCGCTTACCCATCATAGTCCGCGCCGACTGGACTCTTCGGGGGGGTGAAAGACTCCGGGTGGTTTAGTCGGAAAGCGGCGTGCTGGATCGGTTGGAGGGCTCAGATCCCTTTGGATTTGGGGTCTCTTTGTGTATAGTGTTGAAGACTGTCATATCAAGTTCAAGATGCAGTTCATTTATCTGACATTGACATTATAACTATTTTTGTTGTCATTATTTATGTCGTTATGTATTGTTTTTTAATAAAACCTTTATTATTAAATTATTCTGATGACAGCTTAGTTCAAATAGTCGATTCCTATGTTTAAGAGCATATCGCAATTCAGTGTCAAACCAAGGAGGGTATTTAGCTTTACTTTTTGGTACTCTACGGAGTGGTGCAAACTTATCTGCAATAGACATGATTCAATCACATGCCAACTTACCTCAATGTCTTCACTAGCACAGTTGAATGATCTTCCTAGTGCGCCTCTCGTAATGAGTCTTCATCAATTTGTTGCCAAGATCTTTTCGACACTATCAAATTTTCCAGTTTTAAGATCATACATCTAGAAAAATAATTGAATAAGATCATATTACCCACACTTGTAATTAATTTGGAAAATACCAAATCTAGACAAGATTCCTGGTTTTGCGCGAATCTATAGGGGCGACTGCACATGCGGCTCTAACATGAGATTTACTGTAAGAAAATTCCACAAATCAACATATGATATAGAAGAACCACTATCCAAAACATAATTCACGATGTGAACAGCTAAGGGTATATTAAAATTGCCAACTAAGAACGACGAAAAACACTGCTAGATGCCGTTTCGTCATCACTATGACTCGCCAGTACCAGTTCCATCCCACTGCTGGAGGCAGATGATGACTAGCAGACGGCTCTGTCAACGAATCATGTGAATGATGTACTAGAAAACGTCTAGTAACATCATCATTGAGTGCTGAATCAGCACTACCGCTTCATCAAATTAGATCATTAGCAAAAGCACTGGCAAATGCCATCGCAAGGTATCTATAGTATCGGCTAATTTCTTATGTGAATTTTAAAATGATACAATTCCACGTGAATTTTGTTAATCATTTTTAGCCAGAAGCGAAGAATGACGAAATACACTTCTAGATGCCGTTTCGTCATCACTATGACTCGTTAGTGTCAGTTCCCTCCCACTGCTGGATGCAGAGGCGGACTAGCAGACGACTCTATCAACGAATCATGTGAATAATGTACTAGAAAACCTCTAGTAACATCATCATTGAGTGCTGAACTAGCACTACCGCTTCACCAAATAGAATCATTAGCGCAAAACTACTGGCAAATGCCAGCGCAAGGTATCCATATTATCGGCTAACTTCTTATGTGAATTTTAAAATGATACCATTCAACGTAAATTTTGTTAGTCATTTTTAGTAAGAAGCGGAAGAACGATGAAAAACACTGCTAGATGCCGTTTCATCATCACTGAGTCGTCAGTGCCAGTTACCTCCCACTGCTGGATGCAGAGTAGGACTAGACCGTCTACTATTCTTTATCGTTGCCGCTCTTCTCGCCTGGAATCAGCTCAATCTTGACGTCCGCCGCCCTCCCTTTTTTATTACGTTCAAATACCTCATCCGTTCCTACCTTCTCGACACGTGATTTATACTTTTTTTCTTCGTGATCATGTAAGCATGCGCCAGCACGCATTTGCCACGTAAAAATAAATCTGTTTTATTTTAATCCTTTTAGAAGGGCATATATTTCTTCGGTTGTTTTATCCTTTTAAGATTTGCTGCTAATTCGACCTTATCCAGCGACAAAGTTCTCGGTTCTGGTATATGACCAAACTAATTCGGATAGATTTACAACAAGTCATATGTTTATTAGTTTGTTATTTATTTTTATAAAAAACTGTTGTTTAAAACAAATATAAAGTTAATAACAACCAACACGCTGCAACTTATGAATGTTGTTAAAATTCGCAACACACCATGCAATACAATCACAATACAAACGCATCAACCACCTTCAATGACCATATTTGCTTTGACAAAAAGCCTCTTGGGAATTTTAAAATGATACCATTTCGCGTGAATTTTGTCAGTCATTTTTAGCCAGAATCGGGCTCGGTTTGCCCAGATTTACTTCCCTAAATATATCTGAAGAATCTTCATGATGTCATTGCTGCGCCTTTATATAGGATATTTATAGCATCATTATGTTACGGTATAGTTCCGAATGCATGGAAACGCTCTATCATTAAGCCGCTTCATAAGAAAGGTGATCGATCATGTGTAGATAACTACCGACCGGTTAGTTTAACCTCTGTATCGTGTCGTGTATTAGAGAGATTACTTTATCGGATAATCAGTAACTACCTCGAATCATATAGGTTACTTTCTACTAATCAGCACGGATTCCGTAAAAACTGTTCTACAGTAACCAACCTTTTATTGGCACAGGAAAGTTGGGGTTTTTATAGTGGAGTAGGGGTAAGCTGTAGATGTCATATTTTTTGATTTCTTTAAAGCATTTGATCATGTCCCCCATGATAAGTTGATTATGAAGATGAGTTCATTAAACATCAATCCAATTATCATTCGTTGGATATGCAACTTTCTTTCTGGTCGCACATATCAGGTCCCCATTCACGGTACCCTTTCCGAGCATTATCCAGTTTATGCCGGTGTCACGCAAGGGTCTGTATTGGTTCCTCTGATGTTTTGTATTTTCATCAACGATCTCCCCAGTGTGCAGACGATTTAAAAATTTGGAGAGCCATCAAGTCGGATTATGATCGAAACATTCTTCAATCAGATATTGACACGGTTCTTAAGTGGACACGTTCTAATGGTCTGTCTGTTAATGCCTCGAAGTGCACTTACATGCATTTTCGATCACGTAATATTGTTCTAGTGCCGATATATCATCTCAAGGATCGAGTGATTAAATTGGTTTCGAGCTATAAAGATCTTGGTGTATGGATAACGGATGATTTCTTCACTCGCCAAAACATTAAGTACATTTGTTTGAAGGTTCATGCGAATGGTTGGTTTCCTCTGCCGATCATTCAGCTATGTTAGTCCACGTTTTTTTAGAGTTCATGCAAACGCTTTTGTACTAAGCCATTTGTTATATGCTTCTTATAGCGCCATGTATAATATGCTATTTTAAGTTAAACGTTTATTTTACAATATGTGTTTGACAGATTACAATCTGCCATATGACGATGGCATCAAAGGTTTTGAGAAATGCGTAATCTATTAATCAAAAATCTAACATTGTCATTGGATTTTTAAGTAAAGATAGAAAAGTCTTGTGTAAAAAAGTATTAACTATTAGGTAAACAGAAATGCAAATTTGACGAGCTGCTATGCAACAAAGTTATGTTATTCGAATGATATATTATGCTTGCTATTTTAAGAACGTAATGAAATTTATTTTGAAATGAAGCCTAAGGAAAATTAACGTTAAGAGCGTAAAATTAGAAACCATTCATTTTATTTATTAAAATGAATTAATTCATTTTGGCTAATGAATTAAGGAAAAATAATGAATTAATGTCAGCTGCATTCTAATGCTAAACATATTTTTGATAAATTGAATTTGAATGAGAAATGCGACGGTGTGATAACATTTACATTAGAAGAAAGATGGCAAAAACCATCTCAAAATTTATTTAATTGAATATTTCGATGCATAGCTGGCATCATCTTCAGCAATTGTAATTTGCTTGAACACTTATAAATGTTCTAGAAAATTTTCTAGAAAAATTATAAGTGTTCAAGCAAATTACAATTGCTGAAGATGATGCCAGCTATGCATCGAAACATTCAATTAAATAAATTTTGCGATGGTTTTTGCCAGCTTTCTTCAAATTTAGATTTTTGATTATTTATCACTAGTTTGCATGTCGTCATACAAGGAAATTAATTGCAGATACATCTGCAATATATAGCTATGAATACCTACTAAGAAACTTAGAAAAACGCTAAAAACTCTTCAAATAAGAAATCTATCCATTTTTGACATGATCTGCTTCAGTTCATGTTGAGCAGATTTTAGCAACATTCTTTTAAAATGCTTGTTTATACCCGGCATTAGGATTTTGATTTTCTCGTTATAAATAAAAATTCATGGATAATTGCTATAAAATAAATACGATTTAGGCTTTTCTCTGTCATTTGTAATCACGTTCGTGATTATTGTTTAAACAATTACCTATTGTTTTACTGCAAATAACAAAGTTTACGGCGAAAGAATTCATTAACTTTACTTCTTTAGTATTACACACAAACAGAAAAGTTTATACCTGCATGCTTTTATATAACCCTCTTCGGTAAGCCTAACCCGGAATGCGCCTATCACAGATGCCTAACCCCAATCTGGGGCATTTCGACCTTTGTCTACTCATCACTGCGGGGTGGTCTAATCAGTGTGGCCCTGTAGTTACACAAATTCAACAGTAGTAAATATACCCTTAGTAAACCTCACTATACTCTTAGTAAACCTCTGAACGGAATTCGCTAAGCGCACACTCCTCCAACGGTTACCAGCCTTACATCTGGTACGGGTTGCGTAAGCAGTTGCTTCACAGGACAAAATGTTAAGTTTGCATGTCGTCATACAAGGAAAGTAATTGCAGAGACGTATAATGTAGCGATGAGATCAATATAGATATGAATACCTACTAAGGAACTTAGAAAAACGCTAAAAACTCTTCAAATAAGAAATCTATCCATTTTTGACATGATCTGCTTCAGTTCATGTTGAGCAGATTTTAGCAACATTCTTTTAAAATGCTTGTTTATACCCGGCATTAGGATTTCGATGTTCTCGTTATAAATAAAAATTCATGGATAATTGCTATAAAATAAATACGATTTAGGCTTTTTCCTGACATTTGTAATCACGTTCGTGATTATTGTTTAAACAATTACCTATTGTTTTACTGCAAATAACAAAGTTTACGGCGAAAGAATTCATTAACTTTACTTCTTTAGTATTACACACGAACATGGAAGTTTAAACCTGCATGCTTTGATGTAACCTTCGTCGGTAAGCCTAACCCGGAATGCGCCTATCACAGATGCCTAACCCCAATCTGGGGCGTTTCGACCTTAGTCTACTCATCACTACGGGTTGGCCTCGTCAGTGTGGCCCTGTAGTTACACAAATTCAACAGTAGTAAATATACCCTTAGTAAACCTCACTATACTCTTAGTAAACCTCTGAACGGAATTTGCTAAGCGCACGTTCCTCTACCGGTTACCAGCCTTACATCTGGTACGGGTTGCGTAAGCAGTTGCTTTACAGGACAAAATGTTAAGTTTGCATGTCGTCATACAAGGAAAGTAATTGCAGAGACGTATAATGTAGCGATGAGATCAATATAGATATGAATACCTACTAAGGAACTTAGAAAAACGCTAAAAACTCTTCAAATAAGAAATCTATCCATTTTTGACATGATCTGCTTCAGTTCATGTTGAGCAGATTTTAGCAACATTCTTTTAAAATGCTTGTTTATACCCGGCATTAGGATTTCGATGTTCTCGTTATAAATAAAAATTCATGGATAATTGCTATAAAATAAATACGATTTAGGCTTTTTCCTGACATTTGTGAACAATCACCTATTGTTTTACCTGCAAATAATAATGTTTATGACGAAATAATTAATTACCTATTTTAGTTATTACGCACGAACAGGAAAATTTAAACTTGCATGCTTTCTTACATACTTTGTCGAGAAGCTTAACCCGGAATACGCCAACCACAGGTTCTCGCATTTCGGGTTAGTCAAGCCTTTCATCGCTTGACTAATATGATCATTATATATAAGGTTAAAAACTCGAGGGTGGGGTCGTTGCTTCTTCATATTAGGAGATCAGTTTAATTGGCTAGGGTACGTTCTGTAGATGCATAGGGAAAACCTTCTTAGTGAGTTAATGCATCAAGGTACACATCGATGCAGTAAAGAAACAAATCTCAAAGCTTGCAGCAAAATGTATCGGGTTATTCCCAAGTGATAATTTATTTGCCACTGAAGATCGCAAGACCTAGAGTAACTTGATTTGTAGACCAATTCCTCAACTAATTACAACTTTTACTTAAAGACGTAATAATAATATTGTCCATAACATTATTAAACAACTTTTAAATTTCTAAAAACATATAATAATACAAAATAGCGATTGACTTCTTGGAGTTGACTTCATATCGATACGCAATTTGATGAGGACTAAGTGATCTGAGTTTTAACATGATATTTATATTTTATGAATTTAGAAAAACTGATTGAATGAATGTCATTTAATACGTGATGCAAAATATATAGCGAAAATCGCAACAGCTGTATTAATGTTAAAAGTAGAAACTGAGCATAAAACTCAATATGTAATATTCAACATTTAATAATATAGTAAAATTATATACTATATATTATACTAATATAATACTCAATAGGTAACATTCAACAATATGTCATATGCACTAGGTAACATTTAATATATAACTCAATAGGAAGATATAAGTATATTGATTTAAATTTTTAAGATTTACAGAGTGAGTGTGAAAAGATTTTATTTCAAAAAAGTCATTATACTTCGATAGCTAATGCTATCATCTTCAGAAATTTACACAAGTTTTCATTTGTAAATTTGAAAAACTTCTGTAATTGAAAAACTTTTGCAATAAAAACATTGTAAGCTGTTAAAACTAAAGAAATTTTGCAATTTCTTAAGATGATAGCAGGAGCCATCTAAATATAAAGACCATTTCGGAATTAAACCTCTTTACTCCCTCACTTTTTTCGTTCCTATAAATCAAAAACTAAAAGTTACAGTTAAAGTGAAATATTATTATTTTAGAAACCTCAAAAAATTTTCGAAAAGTGTAATTTCTGAAAATAATAGCTGGAGCTATCAAATATGTTCTACCTTCTCGGAATGAACTCTTTTTTACTAATAATTTTTTTTTGTTTTTAAGTGGCAAATGCGTGCCAGCGCACGAAAATGTAAATCATTTTCGTGCGCTGGCACGCATAATCTAATTTTCATCTAATAAATCATCTAATTTTGTTTACATGACCACAACAAAACAAAAATGTAAATAATGTGTCGAGAAGGTGTGAATGGAGGAGGTGTTTGAATGTGATAAAGGAGGGAGCGCGGCGGACGTCGAGAGGGAGTTGATTCCAGGCGAGTGAGGCGGCGACGAGGAAGGATCGGATACCGTAGTTGTTGGAGTAATTGGGAACGTGAAGTAAGATGGTATGACGGGAACGCAGCGATAGCGAGGTGGGGTGAGTGTCGTCTAAGAAAGGAAGGTTGATGAACGATGAGGAGCCAACAGCGATGAGACGAAAAGTTACGAGAAGAAGGCGGAGTTTGATGCGGATGTAGATGGTGGGCCAGGAGAGTTGGGCAAGATATGTGGTCAAAGCGACGGAGACGAAATAGCACTCGAACGGCGGAGTTGATTATTCGTTGTAGGGGTAGGGTGATGGATTTTGGAGAATTTGTGAAAAGGCTGAGGCAGTAATCGATTTTAGGGAAGAGAAACGATGAAAGAAGAGACATACAAGAACGGAAGTTGATAAGGAGGTGGATACGGCGGATGTTGTGGAGAATTAAGTTAGACGAGCGGACCATGTCACGGACGAAGGGCTTAAGGGAAAAATGAACTATCTTCGTTCATGTAAATTTTAGAAATAAAAAAATACAAAGAAATGGATATTTTGAATTTTATAATTCAAAATATCCATTTGCCGAGAACATAGTTTTAATTATTTATGCTATCTTGGGTATCTTCGTTTCTTTCTGGGCGTAGTCAGTTTATTTTATATTACGGATATCGCTATGTACTTCCTATACTCGCTGGAGTGCCTGAAGGCGATGTTATTTCGCCAATGTTATTTTCAATATATGTGAATGATATCAGGTTCTCGCTTATTAACTTGTGCGGGATCAAATTCTCGGACGACTATAGAATGATTTTGTCCGTTTCTGATCCTAGTGTTATTGAAAAATATGCCGAAATGAAATTAGGTAAGGTTATGGATTGGTGTCTTGAGAAGTTTCTTTGGCAAAAAGTTTCTTGGTTTATTAATACTTACAACTAACGACTTGCAGATTAACGACTCCAAGACTAACGACTTGCAGACTAACGACTTGAGAAGGCTCCGAAGGCTACAAAGTAGAATTGAAGACATCGCTTAAACACACATTATCAAAAATATAAATGGGAGGACGTAAGAAAACAACTACGACCGAAACAAGCTATGCTAAACTGCAAAAAAACTTCCTATGTGGATTTTGTGCAAACAAATTGATCCACAACCTCTCACATAAACACAATACAACATCCAACACGTCCACTCAAACTAACCCGTCGTTTCCAATGTCCTTTCTCCACCCACTGAGCCTGTCACCATTAACACATCTCATCCCATGTCATTTTCACTCCCCAACACCCCGTCCCGTCCTTCCTGTCTCGTTTCTCAATAACCAACATTCAGCAATCAAAATCACCTCCACCAACCTCCACGATCCTTCCACTCATTAATCTTTTCTCACATCGCTTCCCACCGTCTTTATTATCATTATCCTCTATGTCTTCCGTTGACAAAGCCTACTCCCTCCATATCCTCACCGCCAGCTCTCCTATCGTGATCTCACCCAGTCACGTCACTCGTCCTCCTTTACGGAATCGTTTTCCTTCTCGCTATCGTTGCTTCACAATCATTCATATCACTCCTTCCAACTCCTTACATTCACAAGCACGTCTCGACCACGATGTTTCCGCCTTTAAATCCATCTCTCGTTTCTTGTTCCTCCGGGTAAGCCATCCTTTTTCAACGACATCTCTCCTGTTGCATTCATCCGCTTAAACAAATCCTCTCCATCTAATCCTTCTCAGCCTCTTCTCCTGAAATTTGTTTTCAAGTATAACTCTCACGCATCCTCTGTCCTCTCTCAACGATTTAAACTCATGTCATATTCAACCACTCGAATTTTCTCCGAACGCACCCCTTCTGAAATCGCTCTACTCTCTTCTGCCCGCATAGAAAAACTTATAGAAAAACGGCGAAACATCTCTCTCCATCCGAAACATAGACGGGAATTTTCAAATTGTCCACAACCACCCCAAAATTCAATGGCGCTTCATCTCCCCTAGGGTCTTCTCCGCTAGCCCCTTTAACCACCACACACGGCTTACGCCTCGGCCTCCTCAACATTAGATCTATTCTCAATAAATCAGATCTTATCTTTAACCTATTCACCAAGCAATCCATCAATCTCTTCTGCCTCACCTAATCCTGGCACTCAAGTTCCGACGACCTCTCCATTCGCCGTCTGCTATCTGTCGGTTGCTCACTAGTCAAATCCGCCTGCCCCTTCAACTCATCATCATCTAATCATGACGGAATTGTCGCATTCGCCCGTCACCCCGCGTCTCTTCGCAAAATCACTCTCCATTTCAATCCTTGCTCTTTTGAATTGCTCACTTGTCGTTTTTCTAGCCCGATCACTCTAGATCGTGCCATTGTATACCGTCCTGGTTCATCATATCCTACCTCCTTATTTATTACCAAACTCGATATCTCCTTTTCCATTGTTCTTTGTCCTTTATCCCTACACTCGTTCTTGACTCCCGTCCATCCTGTCTCGTTTCTCAATAACCTACATACATCAATCAAAATCACCTCCACCAACCTCCACGATCCTTCCACTCATAACTTTTCCTCACATCGCTTGCCACCCTCTTTATTATCATTATTCTCAATGTCTCCCGTCATCAAACCAAGTCCCTCCAAATCTTCAACTGCCAGCTCTCCCATCGTTATCTCACCGACTCACGTCACTCGTCCTCCTTAATGGAAACACTTTCCTTCTCGCGATCGTTGCGTCATCGTCACTTATATCACTCCTTCCATCTTTTTCCCGCATTTGGCACGTAAAAATATTTTTTACTCGCCTCGCCTCATCATCTCGGAACTCTTCCATCGTCTCCCTGTCTCACCTGCCGAAGTATCATCAGTCCTCATGTCCTTGCCCAACAAAACCTCACCTGCCGATCTCTTGCCTACCCCCATAATTAAATCAATATGCTCATCGATATCCCCTTTCCTCACTACATTGCTTAAGTCGTCCATCCGCAGTCGTATATTTCCTTAACACTGGAAATTCACCGTCGTTCGTCCCCTCCTTAAGAAACAATGGCTCGACCCCCTCACTTCTTTCCAGCTATCGCCCCTATGTCACTCCTTCCTACTCTTTCCAAGCTCTTAGAGCGCCTTATCTTAATACAGATCAATGTTTATCTCTCTTCATCCAATCTGTACCCTCCCTTTCAATATGCTTTCCGCTCTATAGGCTTCCGTTTCGATGATCACCTTTCCCTTAAACCCTTCGTCCGCGACACGGTGCGCTGATCTAATTTAATTCTCCGTGACATCATCCGTATCCGCCCCCTTATCGACTTCCGTTCCTTTATGTCTCTTTTTTCATCGCTTCTTTTCCCTAAAATCGATTACTGCCTCAGCCTTTTCCCCAATTCTCTAAAATTCATCATCCTATCCCTACAACGCATCATCAACTCTACCGTTCGAGTGCTCCTACGTCTCCGTCGCTTTGACCACACATCCACATATCTTGCTCAACTCTTCTGGCCTACCATCCACATTGGCATACAACTTTGCCTTCTGGTAATTTTTCGACTCACCACTGTCGGCTACTCATCGTCCATCAACCTCCCTTTCTTAGAGGACTAGTGCTTTCAATCATAACTTAAGGCATAACAGAAAACTGGAGGTACCATCCGTACGAACGGAAAAATCAAAAAAAAGTTTCCCCCATCTGCTGTTTGTCTTTTGAACTTACTATTGTAACATTATTCCTTGTTTCCTCTTCTTTTCGATTTTAAAATCTCTTGTAATGTTAATTTTCTCACGTGTGTACTTTTTTTCTAAGCTAATATGTTTAGCTATTTTACAAGCTAACATAATTGCGTGTTCTTAAATAAAGGAATTATTATAAAAAAACGCTAGCAAGACATTGTCCTGCACGATCAGCATTTAAATGTAGACCGTTTATATTCACTAGAAATAGGCAACATTTTATAAATGAATGAGTTGATCAAAATATTTAAATTCGAATATTTGCATTTTTGTATTTTAGCAACTTACAATATTTGCATCACATACATATCTGACGACATTTTATTCAACAATATTTGTAAAAGGATACAAATGGACAAATTACTTGTGCCCCGACCTTATACGTTGATCCTAAAGATAACACTGCATCGGATGAGTGGTCTCATTGGAAACGTCTCGAAAGCTTCATCGGTTTACAAGTAGATATATCCGACTAATTGAAGCTTTATTTACAAGTAAATCTTGTTTTCACTCGGCTGTATGGATTGATTAAAGATTGCAAGACTTTCAATGACACCATTATAGCTCTTAATTCCACATTTACCAAACCAATTAATGTCCTATTTGCGCGTTTTCGATTGCATACTTGTCGCCAAGCATCTACGATGAATATTAATATAATCTAAATATAATAAACTAGCAAACGTATCAGGTAAACGTTGCTATTTTTGTGGAAAATCATTTCATTATAAACCAAACTGTATCTCTCGAAATGTAACTTGTCTTTCTTGTCGTAAACAGGACCATTGTTCGTCAGTATGTCGCTCATAAAGTTCAAAAGTTTCAAATACTTCAGCTGCGTTATACTAATTACTCTTTACTATTAATGTTTGATTATCAATCTATACTATGTTTTAGATATTGTTGAATAAAACCTATTTTGGTTTAATCTTATGACACAAGAACAAATTCGTTAATTGTATTTCCTGTTTGAATGATAATCTGTCATGTCTTCGAAAATGAAACTTCTTAAATTTTTTCACTTGATGATCTCATATTTAGATCAATTCAGCTAACTGAGTCTACGTATTTAATATAATTATAAAATAAAAATAAATAAATAAAATTTAAGGAGTGAGATCATTCCGCGTGAATTTCTTGTAAAACATGTAAGCCAGACGCCAACGAATGACGAATGCCAATAAAAACAAATAAAAATATAAAAATAATAATAATAATGCTAAGCCAATAAATCAAAATTTAATAATTAGCTAATATATAATTATAAATAATTGTTATATAATATTTTATAACTTATATCAAGTAAAAATAAAAAATTGAAATTTAAAATAAAAGTCAATTTTCATAAATTGACTAATAAATAGTATACGAAATATTAGAAAATATGGAATAGTGGTCATCAGAAGGAACTGCTATGCTATCATGTTTCGGACCCTATTTCTCGACCCAAAAATTCAGATTATTTAACGAGCAATGAGTGTGAAATAGCGAAGAAAGATTACATGAGAATGTCGACTCTGTCCCTGTCAAGGGTTTCTTTTACAAAACGTAAGAGTATTATATAACTTATATCAAGTTAAAATAAAAAATCGTTGAGTTCTGTAAAGTGGGGAAACTCTCTCTCTCTTAATCAAGAGAAGCGCATCCTTAAATGTACTTCCTTAGATTTACGTTACATTGTTACAAACAATGTAGCGTATTATAATTTTCTTTAAAGTTCACTTTTTAATCATTTGAGAAAAGCATAGTGGCAATATAAGCGTGAGTTAATAAGAATTACAACTATTTAACAAATATTTACTACATCCCGATCACCATCGACGATGGTGATCAAACGTAAGCTCTGTGCTTACAAAATCCATTGGTTATCACGTCAAGAACAGCATTATAGCTACTTCACCAAGAAGGGCTAAACCACAATGCTGTTCCCGAGTTTTCTTGATACCCAAAACGAACTCATACATTCAGATATATGATGGGAGGATTTGGTCTGTCTGGATACAATACTCCAGACTTCTCTTCCCTCCATATATCAAGTTCTGAACAAAGGAAGGTTCTGTGCAAGGACTTGTATGCAAAAATCGACTTCAAATCAATGATTGAGCAAATACCATTATGCCCGTCCGATTGGATAAAAACTGCCTTTGAGGACAATATTATTTACTACCATTATAAGGCGGTTATTTTTGGCATTCCTCTGGGACAGTTTTGGGCACAAACGTTGGCAATGCCAATATGCCAAAACAAGGGGTAGAAGCTTAAACTCATATGGAAGATATGATCCTATCACATGACTTAAAGCAAAAATTGCTTTGGCTGTACGTAAGCTTATTGAGCTCTGTAAAGTGGGGAAACTCTCTCTCTTAATCAAGAGAAGCGCATCCTTAAACCATGCAAAAATATTACGTTTCACGAAGGTCACTGATCTGAATCAGGGGTCCAGATTATCTCATATGCGCTATCTCGTTTTCGCGAGGCTGTAGTGTATTTAAGGATTCTGCAATCATTTATCATTAGTCGCAAGGGGATGCGTTTGTGGGAACTGATAAACTACTATCTACTTTTCTTCTTTGCTGCGCACTAGCTCTTATACCAGACGACCCTTGGCAGTTCTGGTTTCTTGAGTGGCTAATTTATAAAAAGCATATGACACTTCCTCGATCAGCTGGGGCATCACATGAAAGTATTTTCGTGGATGCCACGCAATCCCAAATCGGAATAGTTGATCAAGAAGATGATTGTTTTACATATGATTTACCATATGACATTCTCATCTCGAGGCAGAACTTTTATCCGTTTGGTGTGGGCATCACCTATATCCAAACGTAAAGTTACACACCAATAACAAAGGTGTATATTTTTCTGTGCTCAAAGGAAGAGCAAAATCGGTTTCGCCGGTAAATCCTGCTGACTTACCTAGTCCCCGGTAATATTTGCACTTATTTTGCTTGTTTCTTCTTCATTAGACATTACAGCTATTTCCCATATAGATACGTGTCTTCCGTATCGATACTATAAATACTGCATCATACGCGATGTCTTTTTGACTGACAGCGAAAGACGGGAAAGAAAATTTACAAGAAAAACAGCTTTAGTTTCGTTTCTATAAAAAGTAAAAAATACTTAACTGATATGATAAAAAATGAACTGATATCAGTTCCTCCTAATGACCTATATTCCCCATTTTGATATATCGTCTGTTATTTATATTTAGTATCAATATAAATAAATTAAATAAATCATCGTCTTTTATTTATATTTATATTTTGATTTTATTTAATTAATACTAGTATAGAACACTATTTCAGTATTAATTCTACAAAAGAATTTTTAGAACACACAAAAGGAATAAATTTTCAAAATATAAATACATACGATTTTAGTACGCTTTATACAAATCTAGGTTTAGTAGATATTAAAGAAGCGTTAGTAAAATTAATTAACCTTATATTCGGAAAAAGATATACATATATATGTTATAATAATTATAACGCCTATCTAACAAAAATTAAACCATCAAATAAATATAAATATATGGATAAAATTGAATTAATAGAATCCTTAAATATTTTGAAAAATCAAAATTATTTAAAAGTAGGGACATCTATATTAAGACAAATAAAAGGTGTTCCAATTGGAGCACCTTTTATTAATCCTAAATCGCAAATTTTCAAATCTCGGGTAAAGATAAGATAAAAGAACGGAATTAACGGGAGGTCCTAACAATGACCTCCCATTAGAGAGAAAATGAAAATAACAAACAATTATAAAAGGAAAGATCAAATTAATAAAGATATGTACAAAGAACTTACTATATTGAAGGATAACTATATAATAACAACTATTGATACGAAAATGAAACCAATATGCGCAATGACGTGATCTGTTTTTCTTAATAATAAAGATTTTATCAAATCACAAAAACATAAATGAGAAAAAAAGTAATAACAGTCAGTTAAGAGTGACAGTTAAAGACAGAAACCACAGTTCATTTCTTTCTTGCGGTTTTCCCTTTCTTCATGGCCTCAAATCCACGGAGATCTGAGCCCCCAACCGATCCAACACGTGATTTTTCTTGCTGGTTAAGTTTTCTTTCTTTTCTCCTTGTATGGTACATTTATACGAATATGTATCGATAAACCCAGTGAAGTTATTAAATACATACGATCATACGATGTGCACATTACCTTTGACGTTTACTAAGCGGAGAAAGGGTATCATAATATATGAAGGCATTTTAAGCAGTGACTCATCCACTTCATTAATTCCATTACGCGTTTTCCTGATCCCATTTGACTAATTCGATTAAAGAACTTCAATATCTTCAATATTTTATTATTAAAATAATAAAATTTAAGATTATAATAACATACTTTACTTGAACCATGAATACAATAACTTATTTTGATCTACATTTTGATTTTGGTATCAATCAAGCATTTAATATCAATCCAGTATTTAATATTTAATATCAATCAAACATTTGTTTCGATTGTTGGTAATTCGATTTTACAAGATGAAATATAAACGGTAAAAAATTTTAAATTCAAAAAATACGAGTATTTTTTAGATTTAAATAATTTATTTGTTTTAAAAAATATATAAATTAATAAATTTATTTTTAAAATCTAAATTAAAATTAAACATTCACATTTCTATCTATTTAATTATTTAAAAGCTGATTTATCATAATTTATAAATTTATATAAAATTATAAACCATTTAATATTATTTGAAAAATTCAAACTTGTAAAATTTAAGGATTATATTATAATTATTTCATTAAAATTCAAAATTTTATCTTTGAAGAGTAAAAATATTTTTTGGAAGCGAATGACAAATTTAAAATTTTAGACAAATTTGAAATTTAATTTGAAAAATATAATTTTTATAATAAATTTATAGCTCAAGTTTACTAAAATTTAAACAAAATTATAATTTATTAAATATTATTTAAAAATTTTAACTTAAAAAATTATAAGTTATACTATAATCATTTTATTTTGAAAATCGAAATTGTATTTTAAAAAATTTAAAATAACATTTTATTTCGTCTAAATAAAAACTAAATAATGAAGTTTCTTCATTAAGAAAAAACTTTCAAGTAATTAACTAGTGAAAAGGCATGACACGTATGGCTGAAATATCTAACAAATAGGATTGAGTTTTGTTTTCATGGGGATTGATGGGCGAACGCAAATTAATGAGATTGTAAATGAATTAAAATTTGAATTAAAATATGTATCTGAAATACATAAACAGCGTAGAAAATTTTAGAAAGTGATCATGCATATACCTTGAATTGCTAATAATAATTATAAAATATTAATTTGATAACTGATTATGCTTGAAGCTAGCGAAATACAAAAATGCATTAGTGTTTTTATTGACACTGCTCCATAATTCCAAAATTAAAATATGAATAAAGATAAGTTATTTTAATTGGGAACATATTGAATTGACTCTGGATCTTAAAAGCGTTTGTTAAATTTTATTATTATCTTAATTTCATTTATAAATACAAAAAAAAATAACTTTTATAAACTCTATTTTAAAAAAGCATTCTACAACATATTATGTACAGAAGTATAAACAAATTTAAAGATGACATGAGTGATTTTTATGTTCAAAAAATAGGAAGTTAATTGGAGTTAATGTAAGCGGCATCTGGCCGGAGTGATTTAAGTGTATTGACAATGATTACAAATCATTGTTCTATAACGGATAAAAAGGGTATAAAATTTATATTGGAATCCAAAATTACATAAAAGAGGTTAATTCTAATGATTTAAATGTAAATCCAACATATGAACGTAGTGAGTTGAGTTTTTAAACAATTATTACAAGTCACTGTTCTATAATGGATAAAAAGGGTATAAAGGTTGAATCAGATAATAAAACTATACCTATATTATATTGGAATCCAAAATTACATAAAAATCCAATAAAACCTAGGTTCATATGTAGTGCGTTTAAATGTACATTAAAACCACTTTCTGTCTATATGAATAAAATACTTAAAGTAATTAAAGCACACTTTAAAAAATATTGCAATGTAATCGAAATTAATACTGGTATAAAACACTATTTCAGTATTAATTCTACAAAAGAATTTTTAGAACAGACAAAAGGAATAAATTTTCAAAATATAAATACATAAGATTTTAGTGCGCTTTATACAAATCTAGATGTGTTTAAAAAAGTTTAAAAAAGTATGATAACGTTAATCTTGATCGCCATAATTCTTGCAAACGAACTAAAATAACACTTTCAGCCGCAATCAATTCAATAACTCTACATACAAGTTCAAACATTCATCGGACGTAAACTTGTCTTTTAATTTTTATAGTGGGCCTGTAAATGGTTCTATTTTACCATAAAGGCCACTCTAAATAAATTCTAAATTCTATTCTATGATATTGAAATTTTTAAAATTTGTGAAATGTGAAATTTACAAAATATGAGGTGAAAGCAAAGAAATACTATATGATCTATAAACTTTGTTATCCCGGCAATTTGACCGGAAATGTCAGAAATACTAAAAATATGAATATGTGTGACATTATGTTTTGTGAATTTTTTAATCCTCGAAATTCCTAGATGCTTCTCGGTCAAAAGTGGCACGTACATTAAATAGTGATCTATTTATCGGTTCATAAAAATACTGGGTTAAAAATCTTTTAAAATTAAAATATTTTGATTTTAAATTTATTTATAAAGCAAAAATGTAGCTTCATTATAATTTTTTCTCCTTAGGCAACATTAATTATATATATGCATAACATACAATGCTTTTATCTTTTTATTGAAAAATATCGGGTTCAGTTTTTGTGATAAGAGATAAAAATTGTTACATGTTTATATTTATAATACAAAATATGTTACAAATCGTTTATATATGTAAAATATATCGTTTATTTATTTTTTCACTATCAAATTTTTAATTTAAAAGTAATTTGACGAGCAAAATTTCAATTAAAGATTAAAATGAAACTATAAATAATCAATAAAAGCTAATTGTTTCTTTATTGTACAGCTCATGTATTGGGATAATTATTTCGGTAAATTGACTGCAAGCAATCACCAAATTGGTAAAATTTGTAACATAAAGTTATATTTTACATATGAAAATATGACTTTTATTTAAAGCGATATTTGCAGGGTTGAACAAATCTTTAGAGTGACAAGGCTACAATAAACAAACAGACATATATTCAGAAAACTGCTTGAATGTTCCACATAGTTTACAAAAACCAAAGTTTTGATATTTTTTTATAATATTAGTCTTCAGTGTCAGTGTTTGGTCTAGAACCTGGAAGCGGACCTAACCAACGCCAAACAACGTATTCTTCACCGTCGATTAGCTGATTCTCTTGACGAACACGTGATTCCCATTTACCTATAATTTCTCTAGCCCGATCCCATACCTTCTCAAGTCTGTTACGTTTTGACAAAGGTATTAAAGTGTCATGAATATGGCTTACAGCCATGTAGGGCAGTATATTCCGATCGCGTACATGCTCTTGCTTTTGACTAATTAGTAAATCTAGAAAATAAATCGTTGTCAATATAATAAAAATTATATGACATTAAATTATGATAAGGTTATCTAGGTCATTATTTCAGATCCCTACAGTCTGTTAGGATGAACAAAGCTGTTTTTTTCTGATTACTTCTAGTTGGTTCATAAAATTACTGAGTTAAAATTTCTTTTAAACATTAAGATATATACATTTTAAATTTATTTATATAATAGGTGATTTGTTTTGAAAAAAACACCTAAAAAATTGTACATATATCGATAACTTTGATAATGTCAATGCAATCTTCGACGACATTAGGGCGGAAGTCGATGCCAATGTAGTTACTTAGAATTTCTGAGACTATGCATAAAGTGGCTTTCAGAGCATGAATTATATTTGATTCATCTTACGTGTAATTTAGATAGTCTAATTGAATAATTTGCACTTTAATTTATTTTAAAAATAAATTAAAAAAATAATTTATTAAAATCAATATATTATTATTTTAATATTGTAAATCGAAAGAAATAAAATTTCATTTATATGGCCTATGTATATTTAATTGTATACAATTAGATATATTTCCCATAATTTAAAATTACAAATGAAACAAAAAGAAACTAGATGTTGTCTTTACTATTCAGAGACATCGTTAATGCATATATGTTTCCCTCACCATTTTTGCCAGTAAGATTTTTTTAAATTGAAATGACGCGAAGGGCGAGATGTATAAGATGTTTCTGCGCCGGGTCTACGTTGTCGATACATCAAAGTAGTTATTTTATGTCATTTATGCAATAAATAAATGTCTGTGTCTATTCCTCTTTCGATGAAAACATCGAAAGAGGAATCGTGCAGACTCGTATAAATCATTATGAATTATATACCAAACTACAAATAATTCTAATGTAATACTAATATATAATATATATGGAATGAATAATTGCATACACGAGCGAGTATCATCATTTGGTCGGCTTCATAAATTATCCTTTCTTTCTTTTAAAGATTAAGTGTACTAATGATTTTACATTATTATACACGATATACTACTTGTGTATTCACGCAATAGTTATGAATTTTTCTTCTTGGACAAAGAAAGAAGTTCTATAAGTTAAGATCAGGTTATTGCTAATCTATCCTAACTGTTTTGGTTTAAATTCCTGAAACCTCTTAGTGATCATAATAGATGATTACCTAGGAAGTGCAACTAGCATTATTTACAATAATCTAGTCTGCGTATAATTATTATCAGAACAACATCTGGAATAATTAAAAATTTGATATAAACAGTTATTTGAAACAACTTTATCAACTGTCTTCTACCATGTCTTGCACAGGAGCACAGCTTTTTTCCCACACGTTCTCACGTGTCTTTTTCGGAGAGTATAAATACCCCGAATAGAAGCTCCTAACACTTGTGCAAACATCGTCAGTAGCAGGAAAGAAGACAGCCACAAAAGACGGAAACAACGTACAGTTTGCACAAGTGGAAATGTTTTCCTTACAAACTGTATCGTTTGTTTTTACAGAAAGGCAGCAGAGGAAAATTTTCAGCAGATCATTAAAGGACCGAAACACGAAAGGTAGGCGTAGGCTCACTGCTGATGAGGTCCACCTACGCTGATTGTAGTGTACAGTGCTGCATCTAGAATTAAAGAATTCACACGAGGATAATTTATGAAGCCAACCAAATGATAATATATATGTATAGTATTATTAATATAGTATTATTATACAATATTATAGTATAATATTATAGTATAGTATTATATCAATATTAGTATATTATATGGTATCTAATACTATATAATTAGTATCTAATATATTAGTCTAATAATATTAGATATTTATCTAATATTAGATATTAGTGATATATTGTAATATTAGTAATATTAGTGACTGTAATATTAGTGAATGTAATAATTAGTGACTGTAATATAATAAAATATAAGTACGCGGTTCAAGATCTAAAAACTTTAATATTTAATGACTTATAAATTTAGTCTTTTGTTAAAATCTTAAACATTTTTATAAAAACCTTCCATTTTTAAATTTATATTAAAAATATTAATATTAAAAATAATAATTAAACATTAAAATAATATTAAAAATAAAATTATTGATAAATAATGTTTTTATTTTATTTCTTTAATATTAAAACTTAAATATTTCATATACAAAATCCTTAAAATAATAATTTATATATAAAACCTTTAAAACCTTAATTTTTTAATATATTTAATATATAAAATCTTTAACTAATAATTTTTCTACAATATTAAAATTTAAATATTCCATAAAACATTTAATATTTCACGCAAATAATAATTTTTCTACAACTACAAAAAATATATACAAATAATTATATTTATTCATCAATCATTTGAAATAAAATATTTAAAATTAAATTTAAGTCTTTAATCATAATTTTGTGCATCAGAGTGTTGTAATTATTTATTAATTTAAATATTCATGGAAATCACTTCTAACCTGTTATTTTATCAATCATTTCAAAACAGTCTCGGCTAAAGAGATCCGCCTTATCTTTGTACATTTTATATAAATATAAGATTGCGATGACAAGCACGAGCGCTAAATTAATAAATATTTATTGATGAAAAATAATAAATATTTAATAAACAGGTTACAATCTGCAGGTGTAGATTTACATAACTAATATATGTTCTATAAAATTTAATACACCTCTGAAGAGGTTTATTCAAAAGTGACACAAATCAAATGAGAATCCCGAATATTCTAAAATTGTAATAAAATTTTAAATGGAACGTAATCCTGATGTTTGTTTTTTATTCTGCAATTTCATTTGTAAAATCGTTTAAGTAGCAAAACTGCAGTGCCAGTAGCAAATTAAGCAATCAAATAAAAAATATATTTTATTTATTTAATTCGATTGTGTGTTTAAGCTATTAATTTTTTTGACAGCTTGATATTATTAATATTATAATAATATTAATAAATTATATATATCAATATTAATATTAATATTGATATAATATTAATATTTTTAATAATATTATTAATATTAAATAAATACACAACGTATTTTTGAAATTGATAGTTTGTATCAATAAATTAGAAAACAATTCAACGCAAACTTCAATTAAAATTATCTAAAATTGCCACAAAATATACCGATAATTTTAAATGCTTAAATTATATCGTTCTGTAGATAATTTAAATGAAGCGGAGTATTATATACGTATTTTATAGGCGCATTTAGAGTTTAGTTTACATAATTTAACTTCAAACTTTAAAAGTTTCGTTTACAAGCTCGATTATCGATAGACTTGAAAATGCTAATTTATTGTTTTTAACAAATCAACTACGGTATAAATTATAGCTGTTTCTTTCAAGACAAGGACAATTTGCTCTACAGCTACACGCGTTCCTTCGTACAACAGCAAAATAAATTCTTTTCAAGTTCCTGTAGAAACATCAAAATTTGATGTCATAATTCAATGGTAAATGGCAAATATGTAGTGTCAAAAAGGGCAAGGCAGATATTTTATAATATAATATTCCAGTATATTGTATATAGTATTTAAGTATATAGTTCAAATCGCTATTCTGTTTCGATTTCCGCTAAAGAAGGTAGTCTATTGTCTTGTATTTGCCTAAAACAACAATTATCACATCAGACTTATCGATCTTCATAAGTTTTGTTCATTGCCTTATACACCATTACGATACAGTATTAAATTACTTTATATTTACAGTAATCAAGTCATAAAAAGAAACAAACCAGCTAAGTTTTGCAAATTATTTTAAGGTCAAAAAACATTCACCAGATTATCACCAGATAAACATTTTGTAATATCCTTATTTTAACAAATATTTTAAAAGTTTCATGTGCCCTTGAATTTGGAATAGAAATTCAATATGTTCCATTAAAATTCAATAGAACATCTTATAAAGTAAAATTGAAAAATAAAATGATGACATAAATGTGATAGAACGAGAACTGATGGATATAATTTGAAAATAATAAGGCGTCTCTTAAATTGACAACATTTAAATCAACATGCAATGGGACATATTCTTGTTTGAAGTTAATAAATGTATAAAATCTGGTATTAAATTATTATCTTTATAAAAATAAGAATTTAATATATTGTATTTTTTAGTATTTTTATTATTTATTATTAATTTAATTATATATGTTTTATTACTATGTATTTAAGTATTTTAAATTCATTAAACCAACCATGTTGAACGAACCAGCCAATGTTTTGTTGACCTAGAACATCTAAATTCTAGGTCAACGAACAGATAATAATGCAAAATAACATCCTGGGAGGGAATTTGTACTAAATGAATTTACAAATTTATTTGTAAATTTTTGTTGTTTAAAATTGCTGATTCAAATAAGATACCTGATAAGATAATTGCAGACAGTGTTGCCACCTTCCAGAAAGCAATTTCAAGTCTGCAGATAAAAGGTTTGGTTGCTAGGTCAGTATACAGATAGACAATATTCTTAGATGCATTTAGAGCATCTTCTCTCTTTTCTAAAATGAGCGCATTCTTTTTATTATCCATAACTCTAAATATACAATTAAATAGAAACTGAACAGTGTGATAGTGTGCAAACTTAATATTCCAGCTTGGGTTTAACATAATAAGCGAGAGCAATTCGTCGACTCGTTCTTGGATTGTACTTTGACCAAGAAAACGCTAAATTAAATTGTAGATGAAAATCATTTATTCTTGAATGGTATATAACAAACGTTAGTCAAAAGAAAGGTCTCCAGCTCCAATTTACTCATCAATTTACGATCGGAAGACAAACTTTCGCAAACCATACGTCCTATAACGACAAGGTTAATACAAAATTAATTAGACGATATATCGCGAGTGAAACTTTGCAACCTGTTCGTTCACTTAATTCGTCAAAAAGCTTATTAACAATGTTGATTGTATATTTGCAGCTAGTCTTAATAAAGAAGGTATAATAAACGGAATTATAATTGTTTTTGTATTTACCAAGTTAGAGCCATCACAGTGCAGCCCTAAAAACAAATAATTTCCGAATTATGTAATTTATATTGATAGATTAAGCACACATTTGCATCAATTGCCTAATTATACAATTTATTAATTGTTATAAAGAATTGATCATTATAAAGGTATCTAACAAGACATCCTTGAAAAGTTATCCCCTTGAGGGTATAAGGTATATTAAACAGTCCAAAGCGATTAAAAATTACTTTTTATGATATTTTGGAAAGCAAAAACTTCCGAAATAGTGTAAAATCAAATTTTCTATTCTTCAAAGTTTTAATATATTTATATATTATATTATATATAATATATAATATTATAATCTATAATATAATATATAATATATATTATAATATATAATATTATAATATTTAATATAATATATATAATATAATTTTATTATATTATATATGTTTGATTACTTTGTATTTAAGTATTTTATATTCACTAAACTAACCAGCTTGAAAGAGCCAGTGAATGTTCTGTTGACCTAGAACATCTAAGTTCTACGTCAACGAATATATAATAATGCAAAATAGCATCCTGAGAAGGAATATGTACTAAATGAATTTACAAATTTAAAAATCTAAAAATTAAATTTCTTTGATTTTAAAAATAAAGGAATAAAAGGTATTTATAACCAATTGTCAGCACGAAATTGTTGATATTTATTATTATATTATCTGTCATAACAGAAGTCATGTTTTTAAAAGCTTTAGAAAAAGACGAATGACAAAAAAATTGTCAAATTTATTGAAATTTGTAGTGATCTATGTTAACAACTCTGTTAATGTGATTCGAAATTTGGTTGGCAACTCTATACAAAATGAAATATCGAAATATCATCATTCTTGTCTTCATTTCATGAGTTCTTAGAAAACATTAAAACTTAATGATTTGTAGCTAACAACAATGTAAACACATTTAAATTGATTTGCTTAATATTAAAAATAATTAAATATCATATATATTAAATATATGATTAATATATTGATATATTATTTAATCATCATAACAATGGTTCAATATTAATTTTCTACTCGTTGATATGCTACAAAATTTAAAAATGATTTTTTAAAATAATAGATTTCAAACATTCTAATCTACAGTTAAGTAAATTATAAAATTATTTGATTATTGAAGAGTCAACCAAAAAATTATAATTATAAATGTAACTCTCTCATTCAAGTATATTGATAAGATACAAAAAAGTTAAACATTTGATCAAATGCTATTACAAATGACGTCATACAAAGAACAAAAAACCTCCTCCCATTTTATTTAGATCCCTTATATCCATCTAACGATCTAAAGCATTTTTAGTTGACAATTGCACTTTCGATAGAGTGAAATAGTTTTCAAAAAACGTTGTAAATCCATAAATTACTTGTATAATCAAATTAATACGAAATAATCAAATTTTATCAGATGAAATAAGTCATTAACATGTATTTGGCACGGCTTTTATGTTGGATCGATAAATAGGGGGCCGAAACCTGATAACATAGCATTTTATCTTGATGGCCTCTATTTCATATTCGAATACATCTTCTGATATTTATCAATCAATGCATAAAAATTGACTTTTATTTTAAATTTCAATTTTAAATTTAAATTGATATATTTTATTAATTATTAATTATTTATTATTTAGTTTTATTTTTATTTATAATTATTTTTAATTTATAAATAATTTAATATACATAGACTCAGTTATCTGATATGAGTTATCTTAATATAAAAATAAATTGTATAAAATATTATAAATTATATTAAAATATTATATTTAATAATTATATAAATTACATTAAATTAATATAGTCCGAGACCTGATAACATAACAGTTCCTCCGAACGACCTCTAATCCTTATTATGATACATATCCTGTTATTTATTTATCAATTTGTCAAAATTGACTTTTATTTTAAATTTCAATTCTTTATTTTAACTTTATATAAGTTATATAAAATCTTATATACGAATTATTTATTATTTATTATTGTTTAATTATTTATTATTTGAATATTTGAATATTTTCAGCGTTATTGTTAATTTATAAATTATAATAAATACGTGTACTCAGTTAGCTGATCTGATTTAATCACCAAAAATTAATAGAAATACTAATTTAAAAATATTATAATATATGTAAAATCATGATAATGTTTTAAAATATCTGGTGAGAATTACAAAAACAGTCATTCAAATAATCTTAAATAATAAAATTGTGTTACAACTTTATTATTGATAAATGAAATAACAAAGTCCATTAATGTAATCCACTTTAACCATTTATTAATAATAATTTTGTTTAATAAATAATAATCTATTAATAATAAATATGATTAACGAATATTATTGGTGATAACCGCGTCGAATTGGGTTTAATTGTATTCTTAGTGCTTAAATACGAAATTTTAACATTGCGCATTTAATTATTTATTATTTATTATTTAATTTATCTTTATTTATCATTATTTGTTATTTATAAATAATTTAATATACATAGACTCAGTTACCTGATCTGATTTAATCCAAGAGCAAACACATATTTAAAATTAAATATAAAATTAACAACTAAATAAAAATTACAATTCTTAATATTTGATATATATAAAGTTGAAAGAATAAAGCAAGCGTTTAATTTGTAGTTTGCTGCAAACTCTTTGATTACACTTTTTCAATGTTTTCAATTTTATTAACTTGTGCTAAAATTAATCGAATAAATTAATATATGTACATGAAAAATGCTCTTCAAGATGGTTAGTTGCATTACAGCACAAAGATTAATAATTAATGCTGATAAACTTCTGTCACAATGCTATTCGAAAAACAAACAATACAAACTAACAAATTTAAACAGTTTAAGATTTATGTTTTTAACATCGCAATCGAACATTCTAAAGGAATGTTCGCTTGAGATAATCGACTCAAAATTAAAAACCAAATTTACTCTTAAAGTTGATTTTGACAAAAACATATTTAAGTGGATGAAGACAGTAAAGGAATTTTTGATTAAGATAATCGACTCAAAATTAAAAACCAAATTTACTCTTAAAGTTGATTTCTACAAAAATATTTTGAGTTCATGGAGATAGTAAAGGAATTTTCGATTAAGATAATCGACTCAAAATTAAAACCAAATTTACTCTTAAAGTTGATTTCTACGAAATTATTTTTGAGTTCATGGAGAGAGTATAGGAATTTTCGATTAATATTGACTGACCTAATATTAAGCAGAGTGTAATTGCACTCTGTATATTAATACAGAATACACTCTCAATCTGAAACTAATATGAAAACTAAATAATTAAACTAATTGATAAGATCAACATTTTATTTAAATTTGATTAAAATTTAAAAATTAAAGAGGTTTTGAAATGTTGTCTTATAAATGCAATCGTGTTTTAATTTATAACGAATGCTAATATCGGGTAAACTGATTTTAGGTCTAAACGAGCGATTATCAAATATTACATAAAAATGGCAACATTTCTAACATCTATGACATCAATATTATTAAAAATTCAAATATTCATTAATACTCTCCATCGAGAACAATTATTTTCAGGAATAAATAAAGAGATTAAAGGAATAATAAACGTTATCTAATTTATTCGCAAATTGCTATTTTAATTATAACAAATTAAAATTAATATATAATTAATAATAGTTAACCAATAACTAATTTAATATACGGTCTGCTACTATATTGGCTAACTTAATATTGAGACAATACTGATAATGATCTCATATCCAAACAAATAGAAAAATTAAGAAATAATATTTTAAACAATTTATTAACCTATTTTTTCTATTATAAAATATTTTCAGAAACATCTTCGGATGTTTGTTATGAATTAAAAATACCGACGCAATTATTTAAACAGCAACACATTTTTAACATTTTTATTATACAATGAAATATCATGTATCCTAGATGTAGCCACAGACAATCTATGGCTACGATAAAGACTCTTAAATACATAATGCTCACTTGTATCAAAAAATTGAATTTATGAAAAAAATTGGTCTCCATATTTTGTTATCAAACAAAATAGTTATATTTTTTACAAAAGATTTTGAAGTCAAAAATGCAAAATCAGACTGTCAAGACACATAAAGCTGATGGAGACGGAGACAATATACTTCAATTATATAAAAATATAATTCTGAACTAAATCTTGTTTAACGGTAATAATTATTTGGAGCACTTTTACATAAAGTTTTGTGATTTAGTATATTGCTGTTTAAAAATAAAATTGTAAAATGAGTCATGAAAATAAAATAGATTTTGATTTGTTTGACATTTTGTCCATTATTTCAGCAAAGCAAAAGAAGCAAAAACGTTTTTGATGCAAATTCAAATATATTTTTCAATTTTGATAAAAAAATAGATTTAATTTATTGCTTTTAGAAATAATATTTATGAAATGAATCATGAAAATAACGAAAAAGAGATTTTTTCGACTGCTAATTTTTAGATTTTTCAATAGTCTTATTTGTAGGATATGCACTGAAAATATTCTTGAAATATTTGGTTGAATATGGGAAACAGTTAAAGCCTATTACAATTGCAAGCAATTAAAACTTTTTTATCCAAATATTTGTAAAAGACAACCGGTTTTCCTTGGGAGATCAGTGATTAATCGATATAAAAGTCGATATTCTCTTTTTGCTTGGTTTAGATATTGAATGAAGCTCATTGTAGGTTGTATTTGATCAATTGTACGCAAATAAAGTTAATAACCTTTTTGATACAGTTTTAATAAAACAATTAGGTTCTAGTTTGCAACATTTATTTATAAAATAAAAGTAATAAAATTAAATTCATTTATTAAATTTATCACAAGCATTTAAAATAGGTAATAAATTAAAAAAATTAAAATTAAAAATAAAATATTAAAAAATAGTTTTATTACTATAAAATATATTAATATTATAAATTTATAATAATTTATAATATATTAGATTTAATAAGATATAAATATTAATATATTTCTTATTATAAAATATTAAGAAATTAAATATTCATATAAAGTAACTGATAAAATGTTTTTTTTTTAATTTAATGAGTTTAAAAATTAAAAAAGAGAATTTTCTTAGTATCTTGAGTTATCTATTTGAAAGGTCAACTTGATGCGAGTGCAAATTACAATTTTATTATTTTTCAAGTGCAGTTTAGGCCTTCACGATTATAAAGTTGATTAGATTGATCTCAAAAAGGTAACCAACTTTAATGAGACATATATCTTTGTAATCGGATGATAGTCTTTAGTAGTCATAAATAAAACTTTAAATATTTAATAATTTTTATAATAATATCTTTGTCTAGCAAAAGAGATTAATTCAGATTAAATTAAGATTTTAATTCGAGATATTATTTCCCTAAAATCTGAATTCTAAAGTAATATTATTTATTAATCAGTGCATAAAAATTCAAAGTTAAAAAATCTGAATTATAGAAAACTTTATGATTAAGATATTTCCATCGTTAAAGTTTTATTCAATATATGAGCATGGTCCATTAGAAACAAAATGCATATAGGAAGCTCTCGAAAGCTGAGATAATTACCTTGTTAAATTGATTACTTTTTTTGTAAAATGTATTGCTAAATCAAAATATAAATGAAAAATCTTTAAATCTTTGCGCAAAATAGTATATTGAGTTAGCATATGTGATTTCTTGTTTTTGAGGGTTTTGAATTATCGAATCATTTATGTCTCATTTATACAAAACAGTTATTTGTTAGTTGAAGTTTAGAAGTACAAACTAACAAAAAAACTGATTGAAGAAAACCTTTTATAATTGGTATGGTACAAATTACGTAGTCAGGGTTAACTGAATTGTTTTT
Organism: Pomphorhynchus laevis; assembly: GCA_012934845.2. Lineage (NCBI taxonomy): Eukaryota > Metazoa > Acanthocephala > Palaeacanthocephala > Echinorhynchida > Pomphorhynchidae > Pomphorhynchus > Pomphorhynchus laevis. The sequence continues at coordinate 80,394 of WNNJ02001945.1, forward strand.
AAACTTGGGATTAGTTCACACCCTTTAATAGATAATCATTATCGATCATTTAGCTAATTTATACAAAGTAGAATTATTAGTAAATTATTAAAATTGATTACATTTAAATTTGAACCATATTTGTGTTTTCACATTCATTATGAGAAACAAACTTAAAGGTATTAACTAACAAACGATCATCGTAAAAGTCTAAAACTGTTTTCTATTTATTAATAAAAACATAAATTAATGTATTAAAACTGAAAAAAAAGTCGAATTTGAATTATCTAATATGTTCAAAGGTTTAAAATCAATTATGCTCATATAATTAAAAACATATAATTTCCTTTCCAATAAAATTATCATATTTAGGCTTTCACAATCATATTGAGAGACAAAAAAGAAAGTATTTTAAATAAACTTTAAGTTAATAAACTAAATAAATAGAAGAAATTTAAATTTTATTTATTCAAAAAATGCATCTGAGGCTTATGTTTGAATACTTAAATCATTTTCAAAAATATTTAAATTCACCAGTTTAAATAAAAATAAATTAAAAAAGAAAGATTAATTTTATAAAGAAAATAATCTTAAATCAGTAAAATTTTATTTTAATATTTATAGATAATCAAATTACAGATATGCAAATAAAGTGTCAATTACTACCTTTAGACCAGTACATTTTCTGCCATTCCGGAAACTTTAAACGAACATATATCATAAGTAGACCAATCAGCAATCCGAATACAACAGCCTGTAAGAAATTACCAAAACTCATTAAGCTGAATAGAGGAAATCGACCATCAGACTGGTCAAAATGCTCAATGCTAGATTTGCGTAATCTCGCTTCAGATAAAATCTGTCGCCCAGATGGTGTTGATCTCATGTCAAGCGATCGGTTTTGACTACGTTTGCTTCCGTACGAGCTGTGCAGAATCTTTTCCACTTCATCTCGATATTTACGAATTGATAGTTCAGCATCTTCCCTGGCTTGAACAAGACCAGACGTTCGACGATTTAGCTCCTCCCTGCAGTGACGAACTTCTCTCTCGATTCGATCGTCCTTATCCATTCAAACTTTTGTCTAGAAAACATAAAATGGCTTAAACATAAAATGAAATATAAAAATATGAAATCCAATCAACAACGTTCGGATTCTTTTGATCTTAACAACTAAAATCCTTACATTAAAAGCCTATGGCTTTTGCTAATAAAAACAAGTGAGATGTTATAAGCGATTAAAAGATGAACCTAATGGTTTAGACAACTGAAGATGACTGCCACTAAATATAATACTGAACAGAGAAATTCAGTATAAATGTTTCAACGCCTAAATAGCGTAATACTCACTAAATAAATAATTATTGAGTTTTGAAAGATCAATTTACTTGTTAGAAACATAATTTTAAAAGTTTGGAACACATCTGGTACTTTAATCAATTCTTTCTCATTACTAAGTTAAACCGATCAATGTTGGTCGACCATAAGCAGAATTGATCAACATAAGACGACAAATGTATCTATCAGACACATTTGCCGATAAGATGGCGATTCACTAAGTCAAGAGCTTGTGAGGATTTACATAAAACGCGATGTACCTTGTAATTATGACCGTTTTGCAACAGGGCGGTAATGCTGATGATTAAATAATCCTTAAATGAAAAGTCTCGTTCTGTTAAAAATAAAATCTCGTTCTCTAATGGATACCATAAAAATTTGCAAAAAAGATTTGGTAAGGACTGAATTAAAGATTATGATGGCATTACATCAATCTTAAGAACTAGAACAATAGTCCCCTGTACAAGTGAAACCTTTGACATTCGTCAATCTAGATAATATAGAGACTGAATTTCAAGTTTCGCTAATAAATCCGTATTCAAAACTCTAATTAAGTTTTTTTTACTAAAATTGTGGTTTCTAATAACTAAATTTAAAATTGAAATTTCAAACTGAATTTAGAGTCTCGCTAACAAATCTGTATTCGAAATTCTAATTGAGTTTTTCACTAAAATTGAGGCTTTAATTACTCCATTAGGCGTACAATTTATTTTGAAATGCAAGTCAACATGTGGAAGGGTATAATACGCAAGGATTATCACATTAGTATATTAAAATGCCTTTATATGAGACAAACTTGATATTCTTCTTCAGCGTTACAATTGAATAAATTTAACTTGAAGTCTAACCTTCAATAACAATAGCAAGCACAATAAAAGGCGAATATAATGAGTGATTGCATTGTTCTGCAAAAGATGTGTAGAGTGAAGTACGCAGGCTTGCAATTGTCGTATTGTTAATGCTAATGACATAAGAAGAATTGTCTTTTAAAATTGTATTTTGAATTAATGTATTTTAATTTTAATAAATCTTATTTTCAAATTAAGTGAAAAGTAGTGGTACTTCATATATGTTTTTAATATAAAGAAGAAACACCGAAGACTGAAGACAAGTTATTTCCAAAAAGTTTCTCCTCCTTACGCTATGTCAATTACTACTAAAGCGTTGTAAACTCAGCATATCCATGCACTACTATTATACCTGCCGTATCCGTTAAGTATTCAACGAGTGCATCAACAATTAAGCAACAACCTCTGCCTAGTGTTTAAGGATGGTCCGAACAGCAATTCGATCTGGTAAAGAGCGAAAGCCTCAGACAATTAATCAAAGTGTCGGAAACGCCTTTATTCAAAATGTCACACAGGCAACCGAAACGACCAGTGAGTACTTCATTCTACTGATGAGTGTTGCCGGGTACTCATCGGTCGTCTAGAAGTGACATGGTGACTGAAAGTCGGGAATCAAAGTGCAGTCTATCAAGCAACACCATTTAGTATAAATGCCGTATTTTGTAAGAAATCCTAAACCGTTGTTTACTCAGCACATCAGTGCACAACCATTATACATGCCGTATCCATTAAGGATCCAACGAGTGGAGCGACAATTCAGCAACAACCTCTGCCTAATATTTAAGGATGGCCCGCAAAACAATTCGATCTGGTAAAGTGTGTAAGCCTCAGGCAATTAAACAAAGTGTCGGAAACGCCTTTATTCACAATGTCACACAAGCAACCGAAACGACCAGTGAGTACTTCATTCTACTGATGAGTGTTGCCGGATACTCATTGGTCGTCTAGAAGTGACATGGTGACTGAAAGTCGTGAATCAAAGTCCAGTCTACTAAGCAACAATATTTTCTATAAATGCCGTATTTCATAAATTTCTGTTAGCATCTTCAGAAAATTACGTAATTTTCTGAAGATGCTAACAGAGGTTAGTAAAACAACAATTAAAGTTTCCTCTTTTCTGTGATCCAGCTGCAATAATTCTTAATCAATAAATAGATCATTATCAACTATATAAAATTTGAAAATTTTACTTAAACGCACAAATGCCCATAAATTTTAGAAAACTCAGGTAATTACTGCAAAGAACAAGAAACTTATATTTGGCAATTTCATCTTCAGAAATTTCTAAAGAAATTTAATCCATTAAATCGTGCTTGGTACAATCAATCAGATGTCATCAATTATCAATCAACATACATTACGGTATTTGCCAAATTTGTTAATCACGTAAGGGTTTATTGATAGTGGCAAGAAGCATTCCTAAGTCCCATCAACTGACGCAATCATTTAAACTATTTTAAGTTTAAACTATCTCGATAACAACAACTACTTACAATATTCGTTAAAGAAGACCCTATTCACAATACAACTTGCTGATCTACTTAGACTGGTTAAAATCTTTGGTTAATTAAACTAACATATATATACAATGAAGAAAGCAAATTCGAAGAGAGTCAAACACCATACATATCACGCAACATCGTAATGTGTATAAGCGGCTAGAGGTCGAATGCTGCAATAAAGGCTGCGAAGTGTGGTCTATTGTTGACATTCCTTTAAATACCAAGTCATCACTCCAGAGCAAGGACTTTTATTGCGGCTTTTGTTCTGCTACAATGATTTCGGCCATCCAAATGAAACTAGTGGAAGATATTGATTTTAATGTGAATTGTTGTAATATATCGTTACCTCTCAACTTAAATGACGTTCGTGTCTTTCAAGACCGTACGGACCATCAAACTTCGATAAAGACATGTACCGTTAATCCTGTCGTTAAGCTGCCATTAGATGACAGTTCAACTCCTGACCTATGTGAAACGCGGATTGAATTACTTTCACTGTCATCTACGCATCAGCAGGATAATATTTCAAATGCAAAACTTCAAATGATGTCATCCTTTCAGGACAAAGAAAAATCGGTCATTCATGTTGAACAAACCACACCAGCTGTAAACAAAAGAGGGCTATGACGCAACTCCCTAGTCAGTCCTAGTCTGACCACGATCTAGATAATCAGACTTTGTCTTTTCTGGTGGTAGTTCATCGGGAAGAGAAATATCTGAGTTCCTAGCTGAGAAACTCATGCTGATTCAGCACGTACAAAAACCAACTTGCTCAACTTCAAGATCGGATTCGGTACTTGATCCGGTGTTTTCCATATATGTAGAAGACATAATCAAAATTGATCATCTCCTTCCTTTAGGAACAAGGTGACCACTGCTTGCTCTCTTGACGGCTGTCCCTTGTTCCAGATTCTGTCCACCTAGCTCAAAAACTTCCAAACGTCATTGGTCGAAAGTGAGAAGAGAAGATGTTTTAAGAGTTTACAACCAATTCCCATGTACTATCATGAACCCAGACAAGCTTTTATTGAATATGATCACTGATTACTTACATAAATTATCTGATATTCTTGCCCCTCTGCGCGAATCCTCTAATGCTGCTAAGTTACCTGCATGTATAGATTCCGACGTTAGACAACTAATAATTTCACAAAATTGTTTATGGAAGCTTCAGCATTCTGACTCTAGTATCTCTACCAGATATAAATATGCTCGAAATCTTTGTACTAGAGTGAAAGCAACAAAACGATATATATTCGAATTGTCTATCGCTAATAATGTGACACGAAATCCAAAACTATTCTGGGCTTATGTTCGTCGTAATAGAACCCTTAACACAGAAATCAAGTATGTCCTTAATGCGGAGGAATGTATGATAACTTCTCAGAGTGGTATTGTGGAATGACTTGCAACGTCTTTTTAGCTACCGGCAAATAATTCACCTAGAGCTTCTATCACTTTGCATGGTGTAGCATTAGGGCAATCTTCGCGTTTACTTCCAGTAACGATTAGTTAGATTGCAAGTCAGCTTGATCAGCTTGACCCATTTAGCTCTACCGGCCCTGATGACATTTCTCCGTTTCTCTTGAAGAATTTATCTAGATATTTGGCTCCTTCCCTTCTTGCTATTTTTGAGAACAGTTTGACCAGTGGATGTGTTCCTGATGTCTGGAAAACTACCATCGTAGTTCCGATCCCAAAAAAACCATGACAACGGATTTTATTGACTATAGACCAATCAGCTTGACTAGTTCTCTGTGCAAAGTGCTTGAAAAGTTGATCGACACCCGGATAAGGCATCACTTTAGGGAACTCGGAATAATGTCGTCTTCTCAACACGGTTTCCTCCATGGTCGTTCCCGCTTAACTAACTTATTGACTACACGCGAAATGTGGGTTAAGGCGGTCAGTCGCGGTAACTCAATCAATGTGGTATTCATTGACTTTTCAAGGGCATTCCATCGGGTGCCGCATGATAGCTTGGCAGCATTAATATTTAACTACGGCACTCCTGTAATGTTGTGTATGGGTTTAAGATTTCCTACGTAATCGATTCTTTAGAGTGAGAATTGGCACCCATATTTCCACTCCCAGACGTGTTTACTGTGGTGTTCAGCAGGGTACTGTACTAGGACTGCTGCTGTTTATTGTGTTCCTTACCGATCTGTTGTTGCAGATTCAGAGTCCCTGTCTTGCTTTTGCTGACGACCTCAAACTATGGTCTGTAGATGATATTGATCCGCTTGGCATTTCCCTGCAGGAAGACGTTAATGAAATATACCGATGGAGTGAGGCTACTGGTATGAAGATCAATTTGACAAATGCGGTCACATGAAATTAGGAAGGCGTTGCGATGATCGTCATTTTCGCCTAGAAAATTCAATTCTTAATGTCGTTATGGGGTATAGGGATCTGGGTGTCATGGTGCATAGGACATTGAAATCTCTGTCAAATACAGAGTTTGCCTATAGCAAGGCTTTGCGAACTATGTACTGCGTCAAAAATGCATTTAATCGTATTAATCCATATGTTTTCAAACGGCTTTACTGCGCTCTTGTTCGCCCGCATATAAAGTACTGCGTGCAACCAGCTTTCCGTACACTAAGGGAGAGTTCAATAGACTAGAGTCAATCCTTCGTAAAGGTTTTCGAATGTGTATGGATGAATCATATTCATATCGTAAGCGGCTTGAATTTCTAAAGATACCATCTTTGGGTCAGAGGCTATATTACCTAGATCTTATTGCATTATGGCGAATGGTTAATGGAATAGATGGGTTTCCCTCGTGCTATGTTAAAGTTTGTTCTCAGACGCGTGGTGGCCACCCATTAAAACTATTTAAGTTTCCCCACGCTTACATGTTGCGGCGCACGCTTACATGACCACAACAACAAAAACAAAAATCTAAATGATTTGTCGAGGAGGTAGGTACATAGGCGGCATTTGAATGTAATAAAGGAGGGAGCGCTTTGGATATCGAGTTGGAGCTGATTCCAGGCGAGTTGGACTGCGATGAAAAACGATTGGATACCGTAGTTGTTAGAGTAATTGGGAACGTAGTGGAAGAGGGAATGACGGTAACGCGGTGATAGAGAGAGGTTGGACGAGTGTCGTCTAAGAAAGAAAGTTTGATGAACGATGTGAAGCCGACAGCGATGAGACGAAAAGTTACGATAAGATGGCGGAGTTGGATGCGGATGTGGCTGGTGGGCCACGAGTTGGGCAAGATATGTTGATGTGTGGTCAAAGCGACGGAGTCAGTCGCTTTGATTAACTGTGTGGTCAAAGCAACGTCAGTACCAGTGTCTACGATTTGTAACCACTCATCATCTTCAACAAGAAGATTTGTAACTGTGGAACGATTCTTTCTAAAGCCATACTGTTTGTCCGAAAATAATGAATTTTGTTTCCAGTGAACATTGATAAGATTGTACACAATCTTTTTAAGCAAACTGCAACATACGCAAGTGCGGCTGATTGGTATGTAATTTGACGGAGAAGACATACCACATTTTTAGTACAGTGGAGTAACAATTGACAGTCTACAGACTCCATATATAATATGCCGTCATCATGCATATGGCATGCTGAAACCCAGTTCTATAAATATTACGGCAGTGGTAATGTGACGTTGATAATAAAATAGGTAATATGGGTAATAAAATAGGTAATGTGATCGTCATTATAAAATATGGCATGTTGTAATCGCTTGATATATTCAGAAATTTTCAGCGTGCTTGCAGATTCAAAGGTATTCTTTAATTCCTCGTAATCAGGTTTTAATTATTCAGGGGACTTAATCTTGTATCGTTGATGCTTGCTGATCGTTGTCAATCGTTATATATAATTGTATAGAAATATAATTTCCTTTTCTGTGTTTTATAATTATTAGGCTTTAGACTTTACTCGTGATGATACGTACTGGTTATGGACATTTAAATATTGAATTCATTAAGTACACAAATGTGTTCTTTTATCAAATCAAGCGTGATTGTCTTAAATTTAATGAATGCATATGCAATATTATCAAACAACTGGATTTTGATTGCAGATCGAATTTCGTAAGCAGATAGATGCTATTAGTGCTATTTGCACTAATATTAATTCACATCACCTATCTGATTATGCAATTATCCATAAAAACGGATTACAACAAATATTACGAGTACAACGAAAGTTATACTCAATGAATTTTTATTCTAATAATGCATCGATAACGTTCAGAATATCCAACAACTCATATCTCCCCATGGGCAAATTTTGAGCCAAAAGCATTAGCTTTCTTATTCAAACAACTGTTGATATTGAAAATTATTGACAGATAGAAAATATGATTAAGATGAAAAAAATATTAAAAACGCTTATATTAATATGTCGACTTCTAAGGGAGCTGAAGCTCGTAAGGAAGCATTACATCGAATAAAACAAAAAAAACGAAAAAAACATCAAGAGTTCACGAGGTCAAGCGGCAACATTTCCGAAAGGCAGACACAACTAGGCAAGAAAAAAATTATAAAAAACGAAAGACCTATATTAGACATTTAAAAACATCTTTCATTTTTTTGCAGCGTAGTGTAGGTAAAGTTTAGAATTAAAATTAAATTTAACAAAAATTAAAATTTGAATATTTTTCAAGTAAGTGTTCGGATTAGTTAAAAATTATCACACAATGATAGCACATTATGTATCTAAACCAAATAAAAGTGTTAGCTTGATACGACGTATGTTACGCTTCAGAGAAAATGTTCAATTTTTTGAAATTAAAAATATTTTTTCCTAAAAAAATCGATATGATAACCCATACTTTTTTTCATCTCACAACATCGACCATCTATCATTTAACATTTACACAAAAACTTATGAATTGATTTATTCAGTATGTTGAAAAAATTTAAATTTTTCAAATTAAAACAAAAATAATTAAAATTTTACCATTGCCCTTGTTAGTAGTTTGTTTACTGCAATATTATTATAATACGATCACAAATCATATATCTACATTATTTTCAAGTTTGAGATTGATTTAACATGTATTACGTTGTAAAACAAAATTTAATTTTTTGAACTTTAAAATACTTTTTAAGCACTTAGGTATGATATCCTATCATCATGTTTAACTTATTATTTCCAACTTACAATAAATCAACGTATACAAAAAATTGGCATCATTGCTTTATTATCTTGAATAAAAATAAATTTACTTTTAACAATTTTAAAAATTTTAAAAGCTGGTTTTGTTTCTTCAATAATTTAAAAACTGAAATTATAATGTGTTTGAACGATTTTTAGATGGTTTGGAATCTTCACACATTGATATGCGGACCGCTACGTGATGACAACGCATAGGTTGAATGGCTCGAAACGATATTTTAAACTGTAATTAAAATATGTAACAGGAAAAAAAAACAGATTTTAATAAATATCAGAGATGTCACTTAATAATTGGTCGAAAAAATAACGTTGTCTACACCAATGTCTCCACGCGAATTCCGCAAATTTTAAACCAGCTTTTAAAATTTTTAAAATTGTTAAAAGTAAATTTATTTTTATTCAAGATAATAAAGTAATGATGCCAACTTTTTTGTGTATACGTTGATTTGTTGTAAGTTGGAAATAATAAGTTAAACATGATGATATGATATTATACTTGATAAAAGTTGTTGATAAAGTTACTTACATTTCCGACTATTCCTGTCAGTTCCAGATTATTCCTGTCAGTTCCAGATTATTCCTGTCAGTTCCAGATTATTCCTGTCAGTTCCAGATTATTCCTGTCAGTTCCAGATTATTCCTGTCAGTTCCAGATTATTCCTGTCAGTTCCAGATTATTCCTGTCAGTTCCAGATTATTCCTGTCAGTTCCAGATTATTCCTGTCAGTTCCAGATTATTCCTGTCAGTTCCGCTCGCTACGCTCGCGGATTGAGCTCAATCTATCGATAAAAGGTCATGCCTAAAAAAGCGCGATCTCAGATCCCTGTTCCTGATCAAGAATCTTCCACATCGGAATGCAATGATGGTTATACCAGCTTTGAAGTTGGATGCGATTCCAAAGATTGCGATGTATGGACACTTGTTCGTGTTAAAATATCCGACCACTCAGTGTATAAACGTAAACATTTCACTTGCGGTTTTTGTACATCAGTACGACTACTACAGTTATCCTGCTCATCTACTCCTGTATCACACACGACCATTCAAACCAATGCTGTTTTAGATGTTTCACTCGCATCAACACCTGACTTCGCATCATATAATCCCATTATTAAACCTACTCTCTCACACACTCCTCGTTCAACTACGTACCAAACTTCCATTAATCTTTCTCATTCTAACAATGCTAACGGTAAAGCTTTTCATCTCGTACCTCCTCTTTCCAATTCCTCCCCCTATCTAAATAAATCTCAAACTTCTTTATTCTCCTCACGTACTCCTTACTCGACCTCCCCTGTATCACCTCTCAATAATTTACACCCTTCCATCAAAATCATTTCCAGTAACATTTCCGATCAACTGATTCAACACTCCATTCCTGTCACTCATGCCCCAACCTATTTTAATTCTCCTTACTCTACCTCCCACGTAACACTTCCAAATAATTTACATCCTTCATTTAAAATCATATCCAGTCACATCTCGGATCAACCGATTAAACACCCCGCTCCTGTCACACTTGCTCCAATCAATATTAATTCTTTATCAAGCACCCCTGTCATTTCCACTGCTATCTGCTCATCTACCTCGACTCCTACCAGCTCTGTCCGTCCACCACTTCCACGAAATCGTTTTCCTTCGCGCGATCGCTGTATAATCACATCAAACTTAAAGCTTTCCGAATCTGCTTCTCCACAATCTCGCCTCGATGATGATGTATCTGCTTTCAGGTCTGTCCTAGCAACCATTCTTCCTGATGATAACCCATCCCTCTTCAATAATATCGATCATGTATCCTTTATTCGTTTAAACAAATCCACTAAATCCAATTAGCAGTCCTCCACTCTTAAAAATCGTTTTCCGACATAGTTCACATGCCTCTTCTGTACTCTCCTAACGTTTTAAACTTATTACCACTTCATCTACTTGCCGTATCTTTCCTGACCGCTCCCCTTCTGATATTGCCCAGCTCAATTTAGCTCGCATTGAAAAACATCGACGTGAAACAAACGGCGAATCATCCTTATCCATACGTTAAATCAACGGAAATTATCACGTTCTTCACACAAGGCCAAAAATTCGATGGCGTCCCATCTCTCCCCCTGTCTTCTTCGCTAGTCGATCACGCTCCTAAGCATACTTTTCGTCTTAGTCTTTTCAATACTCGCTCCATTCTTCATAAAGCTGATATGCTTCTCGATATCTTCGATTAATTATCTATCGATATTCTCTGCATTACCGAATCCTGGCAATCTGACTCCGACGATCTTGCTATTCGTCGTCTATGTCGCTCTGGTTGTTCTCTGGTTGAATCAGCTCGTCAAATTGCATAACATATATCTACTGCTTCTAACCATGGCGGTATTGTTGCCATTGCTCGTCACCCAATGTCTTTACGTAAAATCAACGTTAACATCCGTTACATTTCGTTCGAATTACTCATATGCAGATTATCAACGCCTTTCCCTCTGGAACTTGTGATTGTATACCGTCCAGGTTCAGTTGCCCCATCACGTATCTTCTTTAACGACCTTGCAGATCTAATGTCTCACTGTTCATTGTCTTATACTCCTTCTTTTGTTCTCGGTGACTTTAACATTCGTCTTGATCGCCCGTCTGACTCTGACTCTATCACTTTAACTAATCTTTTTTCTGATTTTAACTATAAATTACTTTCAACAAGCCTAACTCATATCCTCGGCGGTGCTCTCGACATCATTGCTGTCCCTAACTGCTTCAATGACAATACTCCCTTGTCAATTACTGATCCTGGTTTTTCCGATCATTTCCTTGTCACTCTTATTATTACTCGTCCCCATCCTTCTTCTCCGTCTCCACCATTATCCACACCAAGTCGACCCTGGAAGCTTCTCAATATCCCTATTCTCTGCACAGCCTTAATCAATTCTTCACTCTTTTCACTTCCTCTTAACTATCTCTCTCCCGATTATCTCTGCATTCTGTTCGATTCTGAACTTACGTCGATCCTCAATAACCTTCTGCCTCGTCGACTTCGACGTTCCCAGCGCTTGTGCCATGCTCCCTGGTTCGATTCTGAATGTAGTCTTTCTAAGCGTCGACTCCGTCACTCTTTTCGTATATATAAACGCTTTCTTAAACGTTCTCCCAACTCACTCACTCCAAATCTTCGTGATTCCTACTTTTCTCAACGCCGTTCATATCTCATTCTTATACGTACTAAACGTACTCTCTTTTGGCGAAATCAACTCGAGTCATCTTCCAACTCTAAATCTCATTGGAAAATCTTAAACTCAATTCTTTCACGATCATCATCCCCTTGTAATATAAATCCTGATGAATTTTCTTCTTATCTACAAACTAAGCTATCTAATTTACTTTCCCTACTACCCATAGCCCCCTTGTACCCACTCTTATCTTTAAATACTTCCCTCCCAGAACTATTCCACCTTCTTCCCGCTTCGTCTGATGAATTTTTTTCGGTTCTGCTGTCACTACCTAATAAAACCTCTCCTTCTGACCCAATTCCCACTCACTTGCTTAAAAATATCTGCTCCTCTATCTTACCCTTCCTAACCACATTGTTCAACTCGTCCATCCGTAGCCGTACATTTCCTTCCATCTGGAAATGCGCCACTGACGTCCTCTCATCAAAAAGCAATCTCTCGACTATTCACTACCATCTTCGTACCGTCGTATTTCATTTCTCCCAACTCTTTCTAAACTCCTTGAGCGTCTCGTTCTTAAGCAAGTTAATAAATATCTCTTTTCCTCTAACTTATTTCCTCCCTTCCAAACCGCTTTTCGTTCTAATTACTCTACCGAAATTGCATGTCTTAAAGTTTATAACGACTTACTCATATCGCGCGATCATAAATTATGTAGTGTCATAGTTTCTCTTGATCTATCGTCTGCTTTTGACATCGTCGATCACTCGATTCTTCTCCATCGCCTTCGTCATGATTATGGCTTCTCTTTATCCATTGTATCATGGTTTTCTTCATATCTATCAAACCGTACATTTCGCGTCTATTCTAACTCTTCTCTCTCCCATCCTTCGTCCATTCCGTCCGGTGTTCCACAAGGCTCCGAATTAGGCCCTATACTTTTCTCTCTTCTTCTTAGTGATTTGTCTTCGATTTCTCATAAATTTAACTTCCATGTTATGCAATATGCTGATGACATTCTCATCTATGCTCATGCACCTGTTTATCGTGTTCACGATCTTAGTGTTTCTGCTTCCGACTGTCTTGTCTCAATTTCCAATCATCTTTATTTCCTTCGCCTTTCTCTGAATCCTGATAAATCCAAAATTATGTGGATCCTACCTCGACGCCTCGGCTTCGAACCTCCCTCCGTATCATTAAATTCTACAATTATTCCTATCGTTGATAATCTCGTTTTCCTAGGCTTCCATTTTGACAACCGACTTTCACTTAAACCTTTCGTTAGAGATAAAGTACGCTCATCTACCTTGATACTCCGCAACCTCCGTCAAGTTCGTAGATTGATCGATTTCCCTTCTTGTATGACTCTAATATCTTCTCTCCTTTTTTCTAGACTCGATTATTGTCTTAGTCTATTTTCCAACTCACCTAAATCCACTCTTCTTCCCATACAACGCATCGTAAACGCAGCCGTCCGAATTCTCCTCCGTCTTCGTCGTTTTGATCATACATCCTACCATCTTGCTTCTCTCGATTTGCCTACAATTTATTGTCGTGTTCAAATTCGTCTTCTTATCGTTGCTTTCCGCCTTGTAACTTTTCATACCCCTTCATTGCTCAATCTTCCTTTTCTTGATAATTCTCGTCATGTTTACTGTTCCTTGCGTTCATGTAATTCCCTTCTTTTACATGTCCCAAACTACTCTACCTCTTTTGGACTCCGCTCCTTCATTGTGGCTGCTCCTCTATCGTGGAACCATCTGCCCATTCATATACGCCAATCAACTTCCTTGCCGTGCTTCAAACGACAAATCCGATCCCATTTAATCAATGTATCGACTTGACTTTTTCATTTTTGTTTGTGGACTTGTAAGCGTACAGCTTGTACGCATTTGCCACATTAAATAAATTTGTATTATTATACCTAAGTGCTTAAAAAGTATTTTAAAGTTCAAAAAATTAAATTTTGTTTTACAACGTAATACATGTTAAATCAATCTCAAACTTGAAAATAATGTAGATATATGATTTGTAATCGTATTATAATAATATTGCAGTAAACAAACTACTAACAAGGGCAATGGTAAAATTTTAATTATTTTTGTTTTAATTTGAAAAATTTAAATTTTTTCAACATACTGAATAAATCAATTCATAAGTTTTTGTGTAAATGTTAAATGATAGATGGTCGATGTTGTGAGATGAAAAAAGTATGGGTTATCATATCGATTTTTTTTAGGAAAAATTATTTTTAAGTTCAAAAAAATTGAACATTTTCTCTGAAGCGTAATAGACCTCGTATCGAGCTAAAACTTAGATGTGGTGTAGATACATAATGTGCTATCATTGTGTGATAATTTTTAACTAATCCGAACACTTACTTGAAAAATATTCAAATCTTAATTTTTTGAAAAAAAATAATTTTAATTTTAAACTTTACTACACTATGCTGCAAAAAATGAAAGATGTTTTTTAAATGTCTAATGTAGGTCTTTCGTTTTTTATAATTTTTTTCTTGCCTAGTTGTGTTCGCCTTTCGGAAATGTTGCCGGTCAAGCTTTAGGCGTTCTTTGAATTGCGCAGCAGAAGAGCTGTTGATCACACCAGGTGATAATCCATTCCATCGTTAACAGACGCGATCCATCACTGTCGTGCAATTTGTTCGATGCTTTGAACGATGAATCAAACATAGCTCGTGTCCACGTAACATTGATGATTCACGAAGACAGAACAGCTGCTTACACACGACATCCACACTAGTGTAGGATCTTCAATCAACAGATCGCATTCAATAGATCTTATATCCAACGCCTCTAGTCTAACTGGATAAGGAATGGAGCGAGTTGCCGGAACCAAGTTCGTGGCTCTTCTCAAAATGTTGTCGAATTCACTCAATTCTGATTTCAGTTGAGTGTGTGTCATGGGAGATGCATAGAGTATATGTGATTTTAAGAGACTCGAATATACAACGCGTAAAGCCTTTGGCTCGAGTCGTCTAACGTTTCGATGAAGAAATCCTAAAATTCTACGGCATTTTGCAATAATCGCATAAGAATGAAGACGAGATTTTTATTTGGAGGAGATAACAACACCTAGATCAGTAAGATGATTTACTGATTCGATAACTGTTGAGCTGAATTGTTAAGATGGGGGAGATAATCGAGATTGACCAATTCTCATGTCGACATTTATTAACTTCGATTACTAAGCCGTGTGATGAACACCAACTACTAACTTTATGAAAATCTGATTGTAGTAGGGGAGAACTAGAACAACCACGAAATAAAGGGCACCACAGTTTCATGTCATTAGCGTAAAATAGGCACTGACATGTAACATTTTCAGCGATTTCGTTGATGTAGATATTAAACAAAGTGGGACTTAGGATACAGCCTTGTGGAACACCTTAAACCGCTTATTTAAGAATTACACGCCTTATAACAAAGCGATTAAATATCGTTAAGTAGACAATTTTATAAAAATCGTATCATAATTATTTAAAAATCGCAATTTATGTATGGGGATAAATTGGCTTTAGCGAAGCAGTAAAATTATGAACAGCCTTTCGTATTCGCTGTCCATCAGACTTCTAAAATTTATAAGCATATTGGGTTAAACTAAAATTTCCAAATTTTATAAATTTTTTCCATATTTACTAATAGACGAAATTGGTTTTAGAGATCAAGTAGCAAACGGTTATTGAGGGCGAAGAGATTTGTAAAGTAGAATTAGATGTAATTTGCGAAAAACGAGTAAATTGTGATTTATACAAGGTTATAAGATTACGAGATCATAATGTATCAGATTACAGGAATTAGAATATTTCGTGATCTTTAAAGATTAACGAAATAAATTATAAAATTAATTACAATCTAGAGCTTCTCAACCAGAGCTCGTATTAAGAGAACAAAAAATTTTAAGAGCTTAAACACACATAGAGAACGTAAACAAGTTTGAGAGATAATAAAATGCAACTAATTACAATCAATTCAATCAGTTGCATATCAATTCAATCAGTTGCAGATCAATTCAATCAGCTACAGATCAATTCAATCAGTTGCAGATCAATTTAATCAGTTGCAGATCAATTCAATCAGTTGCAGATCAATTTAATCAGTTGCTGATCAATTCAATAAGTTGTAGATCGACTCGCTGCGCTCGCCAAACAGTTACAGTAGCAAATTTAACAGTTTGAACACACAAGAACGTTAATTGGAGGACTAAGAAAACTGCTACGAGCGACAAAACTATGCTCAACTGCAAGTACAGTGCTTGACACACTGCAGCGTTTGGACAACAATCGTATGCGATGTGACAACAGTAAGTCTTAAGAAACTTTCCTATGTGGATTTTGTACTAACAAACTAATCCGCAATCTTTCACATTATCACATATCAACCTACAACACGTCCACTCAAACTACCCCCTTCGTTTCCGATGTCGTTTCTCCACCCACTGAGCCTGTCACCATATACACTTCCCATCTTATGTCATATTCACTCCCCGACACCCCGTCCCGTCCCTCCTGTTTCGTTTCTCAATAACCTACATCCATCAATCAAAATCATATCCACCAAACGTCACGATCCTTCTAATGATAACCCTTTCTCACATCGCTTGCCACCCTCTATGTTATCCTTATCCTCTATGCGTCCCGCTGTCCAACCTACTCCCTTTATATACTCAACTGCTAACTATCATATCGCGATCTCACCCATTTACGTCACTCATACTCCTTTACGGAATCGCCGTCCTTCTCGCGATCATTGTGTCATCATCACTATTCTCACTCCTATCACCTTTTTATATTCACAAGCACGTCTCTACCACGATTTTTCCGCCTTCAGATCAATCATCTCGTCTCTTGTTTCTGCGGATATCCATTTTTTTCCAACGACATCTCTCCTGTCGCATTCATCCGCCTAAACAAATATTCTCAATCTAAACCGTCACATCCCCCTGTCCTGAAAATTTTTTCATGCATCGCTCTCACGCGTTCTCTGTTCTCTCCCAACGATTTAAACTTATGTCAACTTCAAACACTCGCATTTTCCCCGATCGCACCCCTTCCGAAATTGCTCAACTCTCTTCCGTCCGCATCATAAAACGCCGTCGCGAGGAAAACGGCGAAACATCTCTCTCAATCTGAAACATCGACGAAAATTTTCAAGTTGTCTACACTCGCCCCAAAAGTTGATGGCGCTCCATCTCACCTGTGTCGTCTTCGCTAGTCCCTATCACCACCACACATGGTTTCCGCCTAGGCCTCCTCATCACTAGATCTAATCTGCATAAATTCGATCTGATCCTCAACGTATTTACTAAGCAATCTATCAATCTTTTCTGCCTCACCGAATCCTGCCACTCCGATTACGACGACATCTAAATTCGCCGTTTGCTCTCTGCCGGTTGCTCACTAGTCGAATCCACCTGCCCCACCAGCTCATCCAATTCTAAATTCTCTAATCACGGCGGCATTGTCGCATTCGCCCGTCACCCCGCGTCTCTTCGCAAAATCATTTCCCCTTTCAGTCCTTGCTCTTTTAAATTGCTCACTTGTCGTACTTCTAGCCGATCACTCTGGATCTCGCCATTGTATACCGTCCTGGTTTATGTGGTCCTACTTCCTTATTTTTTACCGACTCATAGACCTTTTGTCCCACTGTTCTTTGTCCTCCATCTCTTCACTCGTTCTTGATGACTTAAACATCCGCCTCGACCGCCCCTCTTCCATCAATTTTATCCAGTTCATCAAAATTCAATCCAAGTCCAATACAAACTCATCTCCACTACCCACCCCACACATATTCTTAGCGGAGCACTCAAGATAATCGCTGTTCCCGATCGTTTTGCTGCCTACACTTCACTGTTTATATCCAATCATGGTCCATTCGATCACTTTCTCGTAAACCTTGATCTCACTTCGAACCACACCCCGCTTCACATACCTACTATCACACGTCGCCCTTGGAGAAATCTTGATATCCTTCCTCTTCACTCTGTCGTACACAAATCGTCTCTATCCTCTCCCACAATAACATCAGCATCTCATCATAATCTCGCTTTTCTTTTCCACTCTTAACTCACATCCACTCTCGATCTTATCTTGCCCTTCAAGCATCACTATCACCGTCGTTGCACCGTGCACCATGGTTTGACATCCAATGGCTACTCTCAAAGCGACGACTTCGTCTTGCTTTTCGAGTCTATCACCGCTCTCTCAGATGTGATATCCGCTCGATAACTCCGTCCCTCGGTGATTCCTATATCGCTCTTCGCCGGTCTCATCTCAACCTACTACGTATCTAATGTAACTCTTCTGGCAGAATAAAACCATTACGTCATTCAACTCTCAGTCTCTCTGACATACTTACTCTCGATCCTCTCTCGCTCGTCTTCGTCTTGCAACATTAATCCCCATGATTATTCGTCATTTCACCAGACCAAAGAATCTAGGTTGCTCTATCACACCTCCGTATTCAATCCCATCCCACTCTTCCCCGCCTCACCACATCCTCACCTACTCGAAACATGACTTAGATTTTTTGTTGTGCACATGTAAAGGTGCGTCGACATGCATTTGGCAAGTAAAGATAAACCCTTCTTTTGTTAATCGACGAATACGGCTTCAGTTATATTCCGAAATGATATTTAATGTTCTGTCCTGAAATTTTACGATGTTGGGATTAATAGCAACTTTAAACATTTTCAGATAGGCAATTGTCCCCGAAATAACGAGCATGCTCCATACACAGTGCACAATCGCGAAGATGTAGTCGCGAAGATGAAAACGTCAAATTATTTAAGATCGTACTCACATCATCTGAAGAAGCTTCGATTTTACTTTCACGAATCATAATATTAAAGGGTCGCAACGTTCGCATATTTAAGGATCTACGGCGCAATGAAAGGGAACGTCTTGCAAAGGTCAAAAAAGAAACGAGAGAGTGTTTAGCCTTTGGAAGAAACAAACTTTTGCATACGGGATTTTCATGTTTGCCATCGCAGATCTTTTGTTCGGTGGAACCCCATCTGTCTTACCGTAAATCGAGATCATTAGAATGCTAGTTGAGTTTAAAGAACTCAGTCAATCAGGTTACTCTAAAAATACGTGTGACCTCTCATTCAAAGTTGGTTATTCTAACTTGCTTAGCTTATTTTGTAATTTAGACGAATGATTTTTGCAATTTCTGAAACTTGGCTCCATGATAGTATCATTAAAAGCCTAGTGAGCGTAAATGATTATCGTTTCGATCATGTAGACCTAGCGTCGCATCGCAAAGGTGGGAGAGTTACTTTATACATTAAATCTAACATCACTGTGAATAGTGTGACGAAATACTATAATGAATGTGGGACTTGTAAACTTTTTTGCGAGTATTATTCATTGACCGCCAAAAGAGCAAAGCTCAAAATAGGGGCATCACAGTAAAAAAGGAAGAGAGAAATAAAAAAATAGTCAACAAAATAGCTGAAACAAGTCAGAATTCAAGGCCAAATTCAGAACGAAAATAATTCTTCAATTCTGATACATGTGTGGCCTCAACAACAGTAGATGGTAATTTATTCCAGTGTTTGCCAATTCGATGTCTTATGTCACCTCGGTTCCGCTTCGGTCCCAGTTTGTGTACCAGTTTAAGCTTGTGTCCTCGTAGATTTTCATTAGCAGAAAGTGTAAATAGAGGGTTTAAAACGTGCTTAGAAGAGTGCAGTGTCCTCCACACCAACATCAAATCTGCTTTAATTAAGGACGTCTCAACATCGCATATGCCTAGAACGTCTAGTCTATAAGGGTAGAGAATATCTCGAATAGAAGAAACCATATGGCTAGCTTCACGGAAAATGCCCTCAAGTAAACGCAAATCACCCTTAGATTGCGAAAAGACTGCTGATGAAGCATAATAGAAAGGACAGTCAAGGGGAACAGCACCATAAATGAGTCAACATCTATTACACCTAGCGTTCTTCGTAGTAGCCCTAGGATGCGTTGACATTTGCTTACAATATATCTTACATGAGGACCCGATGACAGATTATTAGATAATATAATACCGAGATCCTCGACTTGATCAACATTCTTAATGGTAACACCGCCTAAAATGTACGAGCCAGAGTACATCAACTGACCTAAATGCATGTGATAGTTCTTTTCTATGTTAATAGTAAGATCATGAGTTGCACCACGAGTGTATGAAATCTATGTCCTTTGAAGCCGGTTATGATCTGAAAGATCCCGAATACCATTCCAAATTTTGATATCATCGGCGTACATCGAAAATGAGCAATTGACATGACATATGTCATTGACATATATGTTGAACAGAGTAGGACTTATGACTGAACCTTGAGGTACGCCACTCGACATTGTTCGCCAACGTGATAAAGTGTTTTTAATTTTCACCACAAATAACCTATCTTGGAGGAAACAATTTAACCATCGATGGATACTACCTCTAATGCCCACATCAAATAATTTACTAATTAAAATGGTATGATTAACCCTATCGAAGGCCTTTGATAAATCGAAAAACAGAATATCAACTTCGTGTCCAACCTTCAAGGAATCACACCAGCTAGCTCGTGCACTAACTAAATTAGTAGTAGTGGACCACCCATGTCGGAAACCATGTTGACGAACATTTCGAATACAATATTTTTCTAGGTATGATGTCAGAGAGCGCAAAATTAGCTTTTCCAGAATCTTGCATGCCTCACAAGTCAGGCTCAGTGGTCTACAATTCCCAGCAGCAGATCTTGAACCTTTCTTGAAAATTGGCTTAATGGTGGCTTTTTTCCACTTAAAAGGTAAAATTCCTGAATCTATGGAGCAACGGTAAATAAGCCAAAGCGGAAAGCATATTGCTGATGCAGCCTCTCGCAATACGACGGATGGTATATTATCAGGACCACTAATGGACGAACGTTTTGATTTTCTAAGCTCATCGAATACATCCAGAACAGAGAATTTGACACTGGATAATATAGGGTGATCTATAATATCAGATGAAAGTAACTGATCACTATCATTTGAAGGACTCGATACGCTAGGAAGTTCATAGTGATCTGCAAATGCTTCTGCAATTTCGCTCGTATTATTGATAGAATTTCACTCGGAGTTTATTAAGCTAAACGAATCCCATTGAGAATATCTCTGACCACGAATAAAACTAAATATATTTCAAGACTTCTGATTAAAGGACTTACATAAGCTAGTAATATAGGTATGACGTTTACTTCGTTTAATCGAAGTGACTCTATTTCTAATAACCTTGTATGAGGAGAAAGATCTAATACCCCGTTTGAAATCTAGGAAGGCGCTATCTTGATTTACTAGAAGAGATCGTAGGGACGCATCCACCCATACAGGATGCTTCAGACTTTTTGGAATAGAGCATACAGGTGTATGTGCCAATAATATTGCGGGTAAAGTATTTCGGAAAAAGTCCCACGCTGGCTGTATTTTTGAAATATAAGGGTTGGGACATTGAATATTTGAGAGAATAGTTATAATAGTGGAATAATCGGCTTTCTTGAAATTCGGAAATTTATTACAATTAGAAGGTACCTTGAGATAAAGGTTAATAAGACAATCGATGGTAGCATTATCACTTAAACCAATTGGAGGACCGTACTTAATATTCCCAATAGCATTCTCCTAGACAGTAAGACAAATGTCGAGCAAAGAAGACTTATCCTTCCTATATCGCGTATGCGCATGGACAGACTGACATAAGTTTAAAGTATTAAAAACTTGTTAGAGTTCACAAGAACCATGTTCACTTCCACTAATGGGAATATAATCCTTCCAGTTTACTTTTGGCATATTAAAGTCTCCTACGATAACTAAATATCCCTACTTAGACATTTTTACATGATTAAGCAGAAAGGATTGAATAGAGGTAGTTGACGAACACGGAGGTCGGTAAAATATACCGAACGTTAGGTTCCTAATCCCTTGGTTAATAGATACCCACAAATAATCATATTCAGACGAAGAATTACTAGATTCGACTATTTTTACAGATAATGAGTCTCTTATATAAAGAGCAACAACACCATCCCTGCGGCATTGTCTATCCCCACGAATGAGAATATATCCCTCGATACTTATTTCAGAATCAAGTATTATATACTTAGCCAGGTCTCAGTGAGAGCTATTATATCGTAACGCGTCTTCGATAAACGCACCGTCAATTCATCTAATTTATGGTAAATGCTAAGTATGTTTGTGTAAAGTATGCGCAAATTTGGGATTATGTTCGTAGACTGAACTACGTCGAGAACAACCCCGTGGTAACGGAGGTATAACTTTTCGGATAAAAAACTAAAGGAAGCTTATAGGTGGTGCGACACAGAGTAGACGAAGGGCATCCTTGCTCACTTCTGAAGGTTTGGAACGCATCCAAAAACGTGTGCCGCTTTCTGTAATTTTCATTCCTCTGGTAAGAGATCTTTTCTCTTAAAGATGTTGGTCCCTGCTAGACGAAACCTGTTACGTAGAACTAAGGAACACATTACATCTGAATTCAGAAAAACTTTTAAAAATCGCGTGTTTCCAATATTATCCCTTTTACCCAACCTAAAAATATTCATCACCCTGAATTAATTTCTCTCGTTGTCGATGCATGTCTTAAGTAAATACGAAAATAACATTTCAATGGCTTTAATGTCATTACGCACACGTTCAATTTTGTCCGATGAAGATGACTCCATCACATTTCCAATTATTAGACAAAGTGATCAGTCAACAATTCTTGATCTAGACTTATGAGGATTAGAAGAGCTAGCATCTGAACTCGAAGAGTAGCATGCATAATTTTGTTGGTATGCTTAGACAGATTGATTTATCATAATTGGTAAAAGATACTGCATTATTCATTGGGGTACTGTTTAGATGGTCGATTTTGCTTCCACAGAGGGAGATATGAAGTTCAAATATTGGTGTCGAAGGCGCATGGTTAATTTGTTTTTCCGCAGAAGGAAACTCAGGGTTGTCCGTGCTGTCCTCGACAGAGACTGCATAATTATTGCATAGTGATAATGGTTTTACTTGATAATTCATATCGTTCGAGTGAATGATATTGCTAAGCCAGCGACTGCTGGTACCTTGACACGATTTCGTCATATGACTGTTTCTATTACAGGTAATATAGACTGATAGCTTGTCAGCATGTGACTCATCCACAATGGCGGTTGAAGTTCGCTCAGAATGATTGCAATTTGTGGCCAACTGTAGTAATTCGGAAGCACAGAATCCACAGAGAAATTCCTTTGACAATATGTGCTTAGATCGGCTTGACGGCACTGCGACGGTTGTCCATACATCGCATCCAGATTTACTACACGCAACCTCGTGTCGTTCATAGGCAGGATCAGCTACATTGAATTAGAACTACACTTAGCGCTATAGTGGTGGGTTTGTTTCTTAGCTCTCGTCTTATTTGTCTTTGCCATTCATATTGTAAGAATTTTAATAACCAAGACAATTTTAACGTCTTTGTTCTTTGTTCTTAGTTTTCTCGTCTTTGTTCTTAGTTTTCTCGTCTTTGTTCTATTGTTCTATATTTTATTGGAATCCAAAATTACATATATCTCTTATGCTTCGTTGTTACCCACTTCAGACGTCCTAAGATAATTTGTGTTATGCTATATTGATCTAATAGTTTTGCGATAGTAATTTCTTGACCGTCAATTTTTCAGTAACCTCGAATTGTTCTGTATGAATATTAGATTGTAAGAATTTTATTGGAGGTATATTAGATCCCAAACTTTTTTATTATGTCAATAGTACCTAAAAGGGGTTCACTCTTGTGGTTCTATATAGAACGTCTCAAATTGACTGCCTGGATGATACAATTCGTGTTTTAGTTAGAGGTACATTCATTGTTAATAATTCGTGCATTTTTGTTGGGAACTTTTACTTTCGCGGAACCAATGTTTGCATTGATAGTTCGACTCTACAATTCGGATATGTAGCGGATGGGAAGTTTTGGAAATTAATGGATGAATAACTTATTCAGCAAATTAATTTTTCCATGAGGTTTCCTTCCACACATACTTCAGTTCCCGATCTTATCTTTTCACGGTAGACTAACGACATCTATAACTTGTGCTATAAAGCTCTAATCGGCGGCAGTGTTCACTACGTTGTAAGGTTTAATGTTAATATACAAGGTGGTTGAATAAGCGACTACGCTGACCCTGTATGAATGTGTGAACAAATCTCATATTTTAGAATATGCACAATCTTTAACGTTTGATACTTCTAGCTCTGATGTTAATGAACGTTGGTAGTCAATTCGAGAATGTCTAATAATGATATCAGATCACTTCGCTCCATGGAAACAAATATTCCCATCTAAGCGAACTAAACCAGCATGGTTTGATGATTAATTAAAAACTAATAAAACCGTAATGTATTATAAAGACAATATCGTTTAGATCCATCATTTCGATCGGCATATAGTGCCTGTCGCAATCAGCGCATCAGAGTTAAATTTTGTAAGCGCATAATCTACGAACGTAAAACAATTAATTCGATTTATTCAACCGCAAAAGTATTTTGGTCATATATTTGCAGAAATAAGTGTGCAACACCTCTTATATCGTCTTTAAAGTGGGATGAACTGCTTGTTGATTCGCAGACAGATATTTCTGAAGTATTTGCAGATTCTCTTATGCTCGGTGTAAAGAACTCCACTAACAAACACAGTGACAATATTAGAAAAAAATCACCTTTACGATAAAGGCGTTTTGTAGTTTTGCAATCTCCTGTCTATGCAGAGTTGACTCGATTATTGATACATTCATCTCTTGATCCTAATGGCATACACTCCCACCTGCTTCGAGCTTTAAGGTTCGTGCTGGCCTTGGTATTCACCGAATTGTTTCAATTGATAAATGCGAAATACAACTAGATTGGAAATGTTCAATTGTAGTTTCTGTTTTTAAGAAGGGTGATGTGTACAATCCTGAAAATTATAAACCCGTGAGCTTACCTAGTACTGTTAGTAAAAATTTTGAACGCATTATCTATAAATATGTAAAAAACGATTTATTTTAACGTGGCAAATGCGTGCCAGCGCACGCCTACATGACCACGACAAAACAAAAATGTAAATCATGTGTCGAGAAGATGTGAACGAAGGAGGTGTTTGAATGTGATAAAGGAGGGTGGGCGACGGACGTCGAGAGAGAGTTGATTCCAGGCAAGTGAGGCGGCGACGAGGAAGGATCGGAGACCACAGTTGTTGGCGTAATTAGGAACCTGGAGTAAGACGGTACGACTGGAACGCAGCGATACCGAGGTGGGACGAGTGTTGTCTAAGAAAGGAAGGTTGAGGAACGGTTTGGAGCCAATAGCGATGAGACGAAAAGTTACGAGAACAAGGCGGAGTTTGATGAAGATGTGGATGGTGGGCCAGGAGAGTTGGGTAAGATATGTGGATGTGTAGTCGAAGCGACGGAAACGAAAGATCACTCGAATGGCAGAGTTGATTATGCATGAATTTATTACGCCGGTCGAACCAACTAGACCCAACTCAGCATGAATTCACCTTTAAAATATCGTGCTTATCATTTATACTTCAGGTCTACAGCCAAATGGCTGTTTTGATCGCTCACAGATAACTACAACGGAAAAATCAAAATAAAATACACACAAATATAAGATAAACATTTACATAAGGAATCTTCGTAGTAGAAACGATTAACTCCACAGGTAGTTCACCAGCAAAGGAGTACGTTCGCAACTCATCCAACGCATAAGCTGTACTTTGAATAATTTAGCATCGGATATGTCCACGATGTTATCAGGAAGACTCTTCCATGCGTTGATCGCTAGATGTGAAAGTCGGAAATGAGATGGATATCTTCCGTGACTCAAAACTACCAAGTTTTTGAAATGTCCTCTACTTCCCATTCTCTTATTAAACTATATATAGTTTGGGACACTATAATCAACGTTAAAATAAGTCTTGGTTATTAAAACTCTTACATTCCAGATTATTCCTGTCAGTTCCAGATTATTCCTGTCAGTTCCAGATTATTCCTGTCAGTTCCAGATTATTCCTGTCAGTTCCAGATTATTCCTGTCAGTTCCGCTCGCTACGCTCGCGGATTGAGCTCAATCTATCAATAAAAGGTCATGCCTAAAAAAGCGCGATCTCAGATCCCTGTTCCTGATCAAGAATCTTCCACATCGGAATGCAATGATGGTTATACCAGCTTTGAAGTTGGATGCGATTCCAAAGATTGCGATGTATGGACACTTGTTCGTGTTAAAATATCCGACCACTCGGTGTATAAACGTAAACATTTCACTTGCGGTTTTTGTACATCAGTACGACTACTACAGTTATCCTGCTCCTCTACTCCTGTATCACATACGACCACTCAAACCAATGCTGTTTTAGATGTTTCCCTCGCATCAACACCTGACTTCGCATCATATAATCCCATTATTAAACCTACTCTCTCACACACTCCTCGTTCAACTACGTACCAAACTTCCATTAATCTTTCTCATTCTAACAATGCTAACGGTAAAGCTTTTCATCTCGTACCTCCTCTTTCCTATTCCTCCCCCAATCTAAATAAATCTCAAACTTCTTTATTCTCCTCACGTACTCCTTACTCGACCTCCCCTGTATCACCTCTCAATAATTTACACCCTTCCATCAAAATCATTTCCATTAACATTTCCGATCAACTGATTCAACACTCCATTCCTGTCACTCATGCCCCAACCTATTTTAATTCTCCTTACTCTACCTCCCACGTAACACTTCCAAATAATTTACATCCTTCATTTAAAATCATATCCAGTCACATCTCTGATCAACCGATTCAACACCCCGCTCCTGTCACACTTGCTCCAACCAATATTAATTCTTTATCAAGCACCCCTGTCATTTCCACTGCTATCTGCTCATCTACCTCGACTCCTACCAGCTCTGTCCGTCCACCACTTCCACGAAATCGTTTTCCTTCGTGCGATCGCTGTATAATCATATCAAACTTAAAGCTTTCAGAATCTGCTTCTCCACAATCTCGCCTCGATGATGATGTATCTGCTTTCAGGTCTATCCTAGCAACCATTCTTCCTGATGATAACCCATCCCTCTTCAATAATATCGATCCTGTATCCTTTATTCGTTTAAACAAATCCACTAAATCCAATCATCTCAGTCCTCCACTCTTAAAAATCGTTTTCCGACATAGTTCACATGCCTCTTCTGTACTCTCCTAACGTTTTAAACTTATTACCACTTCATCTACTTGCCGTATCTTTCCTGACCGCTAACCTTCTGATATTGCCCAGCTCAATTTAGCTCGCATTGAAAAACATCGACGTGAAACAAACGGCGAATCATCCTTATCTATACGTTAAATCAACGGAAATAATCACGTTCTTAACACAAGGCCACAAATTCGATGACGTCCCATCTCTCTCCCTTGTCTTCTTCGCTAGTCGATCTCGCTCCTAAGCATACTTTTCGTCTTAGTCTATTCAATACTCGCTCCATTCTTCATAAAGCTGATATGCTTCTCGATATCTTCGATCAATTATCTATCGATATTCTCTGCATTACCGAATCCTGGCGCTCTGACTCCGACGATCTTGCTATTCGTCGTCTATGTCGCTCTGGTTGTTCTCTAGTTGAATCAGCTCGTCAAATTGCATATCATATATCTACTGCTTCTAACCATGGCGGTATTGTTGCCATTGCTCGTCACCCAATGTCTTTACGTAAAATCAACCTTAACATCCGTTACACATCGTTCGAATTACTCATATGCAGATTATCAACGCCTTTTCCTCTGGAACTTGTGATTGTATACCGTCCAGGTTCAGTTGCCCCATCACGTATCTTCTTTAACGACCTTGCAGATCTAATGTCTCACTGTTCATTGTCTTATACTCCTTCTTTTGTTCTCGGTGACTTTAACATTCGTCTTGATCGCCCGTCTGACTCTGACTCTATCACTTTAACTAATCTTTTTTCTGATTTTAACTATAAATTACTTTCAACAAGCCCAACTCATATTCTCGGCGGTGCTCTCGACATCATTGCTGTTCCTAACTGCTTCAATGATTATAACTCCTTGTCAATTACTGATCCTGGTTTGTCCGCTCATTTCCTTGTCACTCTTACTCTTACTCGTCCCCATCCTCCTTCTCCGCCTTTACCTTTATCAACACCAAGTCGACCATGGAAGCTTCTCGATATCCCTGTTCTCTGCACAGCCTTACTCAATTCTTCACTCTTTTTACTTCCTCTTAACTATCTCTCTCCCGATGATCTCTGCATTCTGTTTGATTCTGAACTTACGTTGATCCTCAATAACCTTCTGCCTAGGCGACTTCGACGTTCCCAGCGCTTGCGCCATGCTCCCTGGTTCGATTCTGAATGTAGTCTTTCTAAGCGTCGACTCCGTCACTCTTTTCGTATATATAAACGCTTTCTTAAACGTTCTCCCAACTCACTCACTCCAAATCTTCGTGATTCCTACTTTTCTCAACGCCGTTCATATCTCATTCTTATACGTACTAAACGTACTCTCTTTTGGCGAAATCAACTCGAGTCATCTTCCAACTCTAAATCTCATTGGAAAATCTTAAACTCAATTCTTTCACGATCATCATCCCCTTGTAATATAAATCCTGATGAATTTTCTTCTTATCTACAAACTAAGTTATCTAATTTACTTTCCCTACTACCCATAGCCCCCTTGTACCCACTCTTATCTTTAAATACTTCCCTCCCAGAACTATTCCACCTTCTTCCCGTTTCGTCTGATGAAGTTTCTTCGGTTCTGCTGTCATTACCTAATAAAACCTCTCCTTCTGACCCAATTCCCACTCACTTGCTTAAAAATATCTGCTCCTCTATCTTACCCTTCCTAACCACATTGTTCAACTCGTCCATCCGTAGCCGTACATTTCCTTCCATCTGGAAATGCGCCACTGTTCGTCCTCTCATCAAAAAGCAATCTCTCGACTCCTCACTACCATCTTCGTACCGTCCTATTTCACTTCTCCCAACCCTCTCTAAACTCCTTGAGCGTCTCGTTCTTAAGCAAGTTAATACATATCTCTATTCCTCTAACTTATTTCCTCCCTTCCAAGCCGCTTTTCGCTCTAATTACTCTACCGAAATTGCATGTCTTAAAGTTTATAACGACTTACTCATATCGCGCGATCATAAATTATGTAGTGTCATAGTTTCTCTTGATCTATCGTCTGCTTTTGACATCGTCGATCACTCGATTCTTCTCCATCGCCTTCGTCATGATTATGGCTTCTCTTTACCCACTGTATCATGATTTTCTTCATATCTATCAAACCGTACATTTCGCGTATATTCTAACTCTTCTCTCTCCCATCCTTCGTCCATTCCGTCCGGTGTTCCACAAGGCTCCGTATTAGGCCCTATACTTTTCTCTCTTCTTCTTGGTGATTTGTCTTCGATTTATCATAAATTTAACTTCCATGTTATTCAATCTGCTGATGACATTCTCATCTATGCTCATGCACTTCCAATCATCTTTCTTCCCTTCGCCCTTCTCTGAATCCTGATAAATCCAAAATTATGTGGATCCTACCTCGACGCCTCGGCTTCGAACCTCCCTCCGTATCATTAAATTCTACAATTATTCCTATCGTTGATAATCTCGTTTTCCTAGGCTTCCATTTTGACAACCGATTTCTCTTGAACCTTTCGTTAGAGATAAAGTACGCTCATCTACCTTGATACTCCGCAACCTCCGTCAAGTTCGTAGATTGATCGATTTCCCTTCTTGTATGACTCTAATATCTTCTCTCCTTTTTTCTAGACTCGATTATTGTCTTAGTCTATTTTCCAACTCACCTAAATCCACTCTTCTTCCCCTACAACGCATCGTCAACGCAGCTGTCCGAATTCTCCTCCGTCTTCGTCGTTTTGATCATACATCCTACCATCTTGCTTCTCTCGATTTGCCTACAATTTATTGTCGTGTTCAAATTCGTCTTCTTATCGTTGCTTTCCGCCTTGTAACTTTTCATACCCCTTCATTTCTCAACCTTCCTTTTCTTGATAATTATCGTCCTGTTTACTGTTCCTTGCGTTCCTGTAATTCCCTTCTTTTACATGTCCCAAACTACTCTACCTCCTTTGGACTCCGCTCCTTCCTGGTGGCTGCTCCTCTATCGTGGAATCATCTGCCCATTCATATACGCCAATCAACTTCCCTGCAGTGCTTCAAACGACAAATCCGATCCCATTTTAACAATTTAACTGCTTGACTTTTTCATTTTTGTTTGTGGACTTGTAAGCGTACAGCTTGTACGCATTTGCCACATTAAATAAATTTGTATTATTATATGTCCCAAACTACTCTACCTCCTTTGGACTTCGCTCCTTCCTGGTGGCTGCTCTTTTATCGTGGAATCATCTGCTCATTCATATACGCCAATCAACTTTCCTGTCGTGCTTCAAACGCCAAATCCGATCCCATTTAAACAATTTATCTGCTTGACTTTTTCATTTTTGTTTGTGGACTCGTAAGCGTGCAGCTTGTACGCATTTGTCACGTTAAATAAATTTGTATTATTATATAATCTAAAGGATACGCTTCAACTTGATGAACAATTCGATGCATAGCCAGGAGATCATGCATTATCAACCTCTCGCGTATAGATACTAAACCCAAACTGCTTAATAGAGAATGATAGAAAAGATGTTGCACATATGGCACAATTTGTAAAGCGACTCGATATGCTCTCAAAACTATAACAACAACAAACAGAAGCAAATGAGCTACAAGCTCGTGTCTCTTACAAAACATGATAAAATAAAATAAAAACCAACGAAAAAATTCAATCAAATAGTAGATGCAAATTCGTTCTTTCGGCTTCGATGTCTTTCTTGATAGCATCACTAGATATACTACTAGAGATATCAAGGCACTTTAGTGCATTCCACCCGTTAATTACCCTGGTTGCAAATCGATGGTGAACAGGAATTCTTGTAGTTGGCTTTATTAATTTCCACACATGCCCACGAGTTTCTCGTCTATCATTCACGGATAATAAGCTAGAGAGACCACCAAAGCCATCGAAAACAATATTGACTGCAGTTGATAAATCAATGGCGATCTGCGATATTTCAATGTGCCGACGCGTAGAGATGTCAAACGTTTAGCATATCTCAAATTGGAGAAATTCGGAATCATTCGTGACCCTTTACGTAACAAGTTCTCAATGTCACGGGATTCCCTTAAAGTCTGTGGATAAGTTACTGGTAAACCGTATTCAAGGATGGGAAGAATATAAGAGCAAAATAGTCGCTTGAACATTGATGGACTTATCCGATCAAAAGACTTGAAAAACATCCATAAAATACGATAGCCTCGATTACAAATATATTTAGTGTGGACATTAGTTTTTAAGCTACTGATCATCATCACACCAAGATCTTTAAATTCACCCACTCGGCCTATCTGAATCGAACCTATCTGATACGATGAGTTTAGTGAAGAACTAATGGACATATGCGCACATTTAGAGGGGTTAACCCTCAAACCATTTTCCGCTAACCATTTTTCTAGACATGTCAGATCATCTTGAAGGATCTTAATGTCCCATTCCGTCTCTAATAGGCCGCCATATCTTAACATCGTCAGCATACATTACGACATCAGAACGAATTACAGATGGGAGATCATTGATATATACAATAAAAAGAAGTGGGGAGATAACAGCACCCTGTGGAACGCCAGAATGAATAACGAATGAGGTGGACATATCTGCACCTACACGTACTTTGAAAGAGCGTGAACTTAAGTAATTTGCAATCAAGGCGACATACATAGGACAAACACTAAGTGACCTCAATTTGTGAATGAGTCGATCATGCGGAACTGAATCAAAAGCATGAGAGAAATCTACAAAAAGTACATCAGATTGAACTCGTTCATCTAATAAAGACTGCCATGCGTTGGAAGAAACCGTGTTGTGAGTCAGTGAGTTTACCGTTGCTTTCCAAATCAGAGGATATGTTTTTGACTATTAGCTTTTCAAGCAATTTACAAATAACACATGTCAAGGCTACTGGGCGATAGTTCTTACACACTTGTCGATCTCTCATTTTATACACTGGAACTACAATGGACTCCTTCCAACGCGAAGGAATTCGAGATTGGAGAATAGAAAACTGAAACATACGGAAAACATATAAATATATTTGAGGAGCAACTTTATTTAAAAGAATTGAGGGAAGTACGTCCGGAACGGCAGTGATGTTCGGTTTTAATTTACAGAAAAGCTTTAAAACATCTTCAGCACAAAACGACAGATTAGATCGGTCGAATGCATCTGAACCCTTTTCTGATTCAGAACTACACAATGTCCGCGAAGAGCAAAACATCGATGAGAACTCCTGGGCAAATAAGTTTGCCATGACACTTTTACACGTGACCTCGCCTTGAGAATCATCCCTCAACGATACTAGTGGAATATTCGAGCCCCTGATTTTGCGAATGTAAGAGAATAGAGCCTTGCCATCCATAGAACTCAGTTTATCATCAAACTGACGACGCTTCATTCTCTTGAGAGCGGTAAATCCTTTCCTAATTTGTTTGAAAGACTCATAAGATTGTTGTCCACAACGAAATGAATCCACGCATGTTTACGTGCGCGTGAGTGATACCGGAGAAGCCCATCAAACCAAGGACAAACTTGCCTATGTGTTTTAAACTCGGGAGAATGCAATATCAGTAAGTTCTAGAGTGTGCTCTCAAAAGCATAACAAACCTCGTCTATTTCGCATTTATACGGATCTGTCAATTTCGTCCATTTCTTAACGCGTATAAGAATAGATCGCCGCAGAAACATTCAATCACCGGTTTCACTAGCGCATTGTAGCCTTTTTGTTTAAATAACGTCACTGCGCAATTCCTCTTTTTCAAAAAATGATTATTTACAATGACCATTTGATAATTAGTAATATCCAAATGGTATTTTAATTAAAAATAGCCGCTAACAAATTTGCATTAATTTAATTTCTTTTTAGCTTAGCCACCATAATCATTTACACTATTAGTAAATATAAATAGTGAAATTTCTTTAATTTCAAAATTTATGTTTATCCGGGAAGATTTGAATGCATCCAAGAACCTGTATATTGTCATGAAATCAAAAAATGTAGACAGTAATTTATCAAATTAGAAATATCAACAGTTGATTTAGAAATAATTTTTTATTAACTATTTTTCAATTTTTTTAATTTAATTAGGAAGAAAATTAACTCAGTCATTTATCCGCATCTTTAATTTAGGAATAAAAATTAAAAATTCCATGCCATACGTTGGATAATCTACTGTAAAAAATCATCTGGCAAATTAGAATGTTGCATTATTTTTATGAAAATATATCAAGTATATTAAATGACATAAATATCACGTTGGTCATTCAATGGCACTACACACATTATCACATGGTCATTTTGTTTCGGTTCGTTATTGAAATAGTGCAAAATGAGTAAATTTAGCATGTCGGAGCGTTCAAAGAACTCAATGAAAACTAATTTTCCTGCCAATGCAATAAACGAGGTAAGTGGAGATTTAGGTTCTCTTGAATATATTCAGGAGGGTGAACTTCCCCCGGTACCAAAATTATCCAACCTGGTGATTATCAGACTTTTGGTGCCTCTGGAAAGGCAGAACATGTTCAATGTTTTTATAAGAGGCTTTGCTCATCGATTTAAAAAAAGGATATTGTTCAATGCGATTAAATATTATGAATCTGAGATTAAAATCTCATTCTGCACTCCTGATCTCGCAATGTCGTACGTAGACTACTTTAAAAAAGAGCATTCGGAACAAGGCATAATTGCTTCCAAACCAATCCTGGCAACAATAAAGATAAATAATATGCCCACATACATTTCAGAAGAAGATATATCAGCCCTAGAAACTGATTACAAAATCTCTAACGTGCGCTTTATAAAAGGGATTAAAGGCTTCCCCATTCCCGTTGCGTTCTGCAATGCCCCGGTTGATGAAGCTCAAAAACTATCGATTTCAACATGCAATCCTTTTATGGGGTATAATTTGAGATTTTCAATAATCGAAACCGACTCACTAACGTACCCTCACTGCAACAATTGTCATCAGTGGGGGCATTGGTCCACTGGATGTTCTTTACCACATAAGTGCGGCGTGTGTGGTACAACTGCTATACATCCTGAGAAGTGCGAAAGTAAGCCATTTTGCGCAAACTGCGGTGGTGAGCACCCCGCATGGTCAAAAAAATGTAAAATCTTTAAGGCGTACAAAAAGAGACACAGGGGTGTAACAGCAAAACCGACTAGCTTCGTGGAAGCTGTATCGTCTAACAAGAATGACGACAGGATGCCGGACACAGAAATTCTTAAACTTATTGAAAAGCAGCATCAGGCATCAATGATTCAACTTGAAAAATTGGTCCAAAAATTGGTGGGTCAATTAGCGGAATCCTTCCGTTCTCCTCCTTCTGGGAAGACCAACAATATTAAGAAGCCACCAAAATCTAAGAAACGAAACGGGTCAGCGCTAAGCATAGCCGCTCTGAAGCTTGCTCGAAAGGATTCGATTTGGGCTATGGCTAACGAGGGAAATGAAGATATCGCCCGTGGGCAAGCGACTCCATTTGTCGTGACGGGAAGCGGTAAAGGCGACTTTTCCGCCTCTAGTTGCGACTAGGTGGATGGCGTCCCACTTCGGTAACACTTACGCAATGGGAAGTAATCAAGGACCTTTTTCACTGAATATCCTTCAGTGGAATTCGGGAGGTGCTTCCGCCCTTAGCCTTCTATCTGGTAGAGATGCAGATGTTATAGTCCTTCAGGAGACGCGGTCTATCCGTCTCCCCCAGGATATTACTCGATTTATCCCTAAGCACATATACACCCACTTTACTCCTTACATAACCCCCCTCACTCCTCTTCATCACAAGGTCTTTTAACCCTAGTAAAAAGCTCCTTAAGATCATCCCTCCTATTAAACTACTCTTGTCCAGCCCTATCTTGTTTAGCTATATCACTTTGTAAGAACGGTAAGCGTATAAGCATAGCCAATGTCTATATTCGGCCAGGAGAAATTCACAAAAACCGTGACCTCCTGGATCAAATATTGGGGAGCGGTTATGACATGTTACTTGGTGACTTCAACGACAGAACTGGTCGTTGGATTAATGCAGCACTTCGCAGAGCAAGGATCGACTATCTTATTCATAAACCACCTTCCCCAACCTTTCATTGCTCTACAACAAATTCTCTCCTCGACATATTACTGCTACATAAGATGTGGTTGTTGAAACCCATTTGCACCGAGCAGTCGCGTCAACAACAGACCACCTCTCATGACCTAATTCGCTGGCGGCTAGAGGACGATACGTTGCTTAGAAGAAGGTTTCACTTTGATCCTATTAGAGTGGCCTTCTTTCAGGCAGCTATCCAACTCTTCCCCAGAATTGGAATTGAGAGTTTGACCGAATTTAATTCCTACCTCTCATCGCAAGCTACCGCGATCCTTTCGACTACCTATAAAGGTCGAATATACAATCCTACTCCAACAAAGCTCAAGGTCCTAGCTAAAATGTTGCACCTTCCCAATCTCTCTGTTTCCGCCAGACATATCCTCTCGAATGAATATTGGAGCTCTAGATATAGGCTCCAGCTGAGCAGGGATAGGGCAAGCATTGCTCACCAAAACCCTTCTCAGGCTTCCTTCTGGAAGATATTCAAGAAGGAGAAATTTGTTTGCTGGAAGGATAGAGCCTTCGTTTGGATTGGTAGCATAGGCCTTGACAAAGTTTTAGAGGAGTCACTTTCCTTACACAATTATGGAGCCACTCATTCTCCCCAACCAATCCCGCCTTGGTGTGACTTCAGGAGTAGGGACTTGTCTGTTACAGATATCCTTAACTCCTGGGGACCACTCCCGGGCACCTCCAAATCCCACGCGCCACTCACCACTCGTGTCTGTCAGCTTTTGACATACAGTCAGAGAAAGGAGGTCGCCATCACAATGCTATTAGCCTCCCCGTCTGACATAGCGGAAATCAACATCAGCCGTCGAGTTTTTTTTACCTAAAAAGAGATTAATCACTTGTCCTAAAGATCTGCGGCCCATCTCGATTCAAAACGCCCTCATATCCATCTACGAGAAAGCGCTTGCGCGTAGAATCCGCGTTCATTTATGTAGGCGTAATTTGATCCCACCGAGTTTTCATGGGTTTGTCAAAGGGCGCTCGGTCCATTCAGCAATTGGTGAAGTGCATCAGTTTTGTCAGGATAATAGTCATCAGCTTGCTGTGGCTGTTTTTCTTGATTTTTCAGCTGCATTTGACCGGATCTCCATTCCCTTCGTTATCTCCTCTCTCAGGTCCCTCGGGTTGCCTGCGAGAATTGTTAACAGGGTGGAGATATTGTTGTACACCAAGCGGTTCTACTATGAAGACGACCCTGATGCGCGTCAGTTCTACCCTATTACAGGTGTACCTCAAGGATCCCCACTTTCTCCTATCTTATATCTTGCTGCATCCATTGTATTATTCAAGAATTTTAAACGTGATCAACATCTAGTGGTATATGCTGATGATACCACAGCCTTGTTCTCTGGACGCAGGTGCAAAGATGTAATCTCTGACATCAGCCGTTTCTTTTTAAGATTAAAAGATCAGTTGCCCCCATCCAATCTTATTTTAAACTCCTCAAAATCACAGGTGGTTGTCTTTAATGGCGTTCCTGCCACCAAAAAGAAACTTAACAGACTAGCACTCTCTACACTCTCCTCCATTTTGCAGCATCAACCACTCCCCATCTTCACGAGTCGAGTAAAATATCTGGGGTTCACCGTTACGGTGAATTGGTCGGCGAAAGCTGACCTGGATAGACTTAAACGTATCCTGAAGAAAGCTAGATGGGCTCTGAAACGGGCCCAGCATCTGTCATTGAATGGGATAACCCAAGTGCGCCTCTGGGGTACTTGGGCTATCTCGGGATTAGTCTTCTTCTCACGAGGACGTCCCCCAGAACAAAGACTAAGGTTTCTCAAGCTCCTCATCTCGAGATTACCAACCATAGTCCGCCTTGACTGGACTCTTAGGTGTGTGAGAGACCCCGAATGGTTCAGTCAGAGGGCGGCGCGCTGGTGCGGCCGAGGGGCTCAGATTTCTCTGGACCTGAGGCCGTGAATATAAGTTGAAGATTCCAAAATACACGTCGTGAACAGTTTCTATTTTAAGTTGTCTTTTGCATGTTTTTGTTTCTTAAGTTTTTATCAGTTATATAGTTATTAATAAAACCCTTACTTACTTATTATCACATGGTCATTGCTCGAGGCTTATCAGACCATCACACAGAATTGTCTTTCAGACAAAGTAGTGAGATCAAATCTAAAGCTATTTAAGTCGGCAGTACAAGATTTCTATATTATTAACGACGAGAACTGCCTAAGTTTTCCTTTAAATTTGTGTTAATTGTGCAATTTCATGAGCGGGCAAAACAGCCATTTTGCCTATAGCTCTGTATCAATAGTAATGTAAATTTTACGCAACAATTATTACGAATATTATTATACATTCAACAACATACGAGCATTAGCTCAAATAGCTGGCTCACAATAAGTTCGTAAATAAATTAATTAGTTATTAAAATAAGAAAATGCAACACGAAACATTGCTTGATCCATTCGTAGTCTTCTTTTAAAAGTATTAAGTGAACTGCATCCAACGGTGTCTGCATCAAGGTTGTTCCAAAGCTCAACAATTCTTCTATCAAATTGCATCGCGCCCAATTTCTGTACTCTGTTTCTTCGAATAGTTAAAGAATGACCGCGAAGAACATTTGAACCACGTAGTTGAACCCTACTCTGAAGAGGGTGATGAGAACGTTGGAATAAATGCCAAACAAGGCACATATCCATGTACCGACGGGTCCATGTGATGGTCTCAAGTCCTAATGATCTCAGTCTGTCTTCATAAGGCAGTGATGCCAACGTTGGTGCTAGCTTTGTTGCCCTGCGAAGTACCCTCTCTGATTTCTTATATTCATGCACAGTACGTGGGTATACAACCGAAGCTGCATATAAAAGTCTACTCAATACATGTGCTAAAATCAGAGGCCGAAGAGCAGTCGGATTAACGCTAACAAACGCACGTCGAATCATACCTATCATTTTATTGGAGTTGGCACAAGCTTGATCAGTGTGCTTTTTAGTTGATAAATTAGAGGTAACCCATGCTCCTAAATCTTTGTAACTATCGACACTTTCCACAATACAACCCTTATATGTGTAACAAGCTGATGTTAGTTGCTTGCGAGCATTACTAATAATACGCATGTGTTTGCATTTCGAAACATTTATCACAAGCTTGTTAGACGCCGCCCACAACTCCACATTATCTATGTCAGTTTGCAAATTATCAACATCCTCACATGAATGAATGGGCCGCTATATTTTTAAGTCATCTGCATACAAACATGATCGAGAGCGAATGCACCCAGGTAAATCGTTAACATTAATGCTGAATAAAAGCGGACTCAAAACTGAACCTTGAGGTACTCCAATGTGACATTCTCTAGACACAGACAATGACCAATCGACAAGTACTCGAAAGCAACGATCACGAAGAAATTCTCTAATCCAATCAACTATTATGTTTGGGATTCCAGTATTGACAAGTTTCTGAAGAAGTAGACCATGATCTACTCTATCAAAAGCCATAGAAAAGTCGAAGAATATAATGTCTGTATCGGTATAATGTGTCTTATTCGCTGTCCAATCAAGATGAGCATCAAGCAAATTTGAAACAGTTGAATAACCCTCCCGAAATCCGTGCTGATTAGGGACTAAAATTTTTCCTACACGAAAAAACTCAACCATGTAGCGATGCACAAACCTCTCCAACACTCTACAGCAAATGCAGGTAATGCTCACCGGCCTATAATTCTCGACGGAAGAGCGATCCTCTTCTTGAAGTAGGGAAGAACAATTGACTGCTTCCACACATTAGGAAGAGATCTTTCTAAGATTGACTGGCGGAAAATTGCACAGAGAGGAACGCAAATTGAGCCTGCTAATCTGCGGAGATAAACAGAAGGTAGTAAGTCACAACCTCTTGAATTACTTGCTTTGAGACGGCGTAATTCGAAATAGACTTTAGCTGGCGTTATCAAATTGTCAAGGTCCAACTCAAGACACGTGTCAGAGTAAGTGTTCAGCACACTAGATTCCATACAAAAAGTTTCATGTTCATTTGCGGGCTCTACTGAAGTGCAATAGTGTGCCGCAAACTCTTCAGCTAGGTCATTCGCAGAAATGTCATAGAAGTAGTGACAAATCGAAGAATCAACAGCTGCCCTATTTGGTGGGTACTGAAAAAGGACCTTTAAATCGTATTTACACTGGTTAGCTAATGCATTCTAAATGCACACCGCTTCTTACTCTTCAATGAATTGAATAAATTTCTTGCCTGTTTAAAAACATCATAACTACACTCCCCAACTTTGTAGCGATTGAAGATCAAATTACGAGTCCTCAATGTTGAACGTAACTCAGAATCGAACCAGGGAGAATCTTTTCGACGTGTCCTGTTTCTAAGTGGAGAGAATAAAATAAGCAGCGACTCTAAGGTTCTCTGAAAGTAATTCCACGCGCCGTGTACTCCAACAACAGCGGGATCTGGCCAGGAAGCTGTTGAAAGTATTGACTTGAATTGCATCTGTGTTGGTTTTGAAAGCATTAACCACTAGATT
This sequence comes from Pomphorhynchus laevis, assembly GCA_012934845.2. Classification (NCBI taxonomy): domain Eukaryota; kingdom Metazoa; phylum Acanthocephala; class Palaeacanthocephala; order Echinorhynchida; family Pomphorhynchidae; genus Pomphorhynchus; species Pomphorhynchus laevis. The sequence continues at coordinate 120,141 of WNNJ02001945.1, forward strand.
TTCACGCGGACCTCGAGTTTCTTCTTGAAACCTTAACCTAATGATCATTACGCAATGATCAGACATACCGATCGGGGCATCATAACGGATAGCGTAATAATCTCACTGTTCGAACATAAACATACATCTAATAGAGATCTACTGTCACTAGCAAAACGAGTGCAATTTTGGACATGCTGAGTTAAACCACAATAGATGATACACTCCAGAAGGTCATAGGAAGCATGGTCACAAGTAGGAAAAGCCTTATACGAATTCCAATCAACCGAAAGCATATTCAAGTTATCAAGTATTAAAACATTGGAGGTACCTTTAGAATAAAGTTCTACTTCCCCAATCAGTTTATCTGTGGCGGCCAAGGGTGAACGATATACTACCCCCATAACAAGCGGAACAGTATGCATGAATTTTACCCGACATCACAAACTTTCGACTTTATCAGAATAAGTGCTAAGAACAGTTACTTTCACATCGTTGCTCACATAAAGAATAAGACCTCCACCTCTTCCACTTTCACGATCACTGCGGAAAACCAGATAACCAGGGATGGAGACTTCATTATCAACAATATCACCATATAGTCATGATTATGTGATAGCAAGTAATTTAGGACAAATTAACTGAACTATATATCTCAGTTCATCTATCTTCGATATAAGACTGCGAACATTACCATGGAGTATTTCACAATGCCCCAACATACCTCTGGGAGTATTCCTATCACCCCTTACACATCCTAATAACCCGGACGCTAAACCATTTAGACTCTGATAGGCAGAGTAGACGAGCCCGTTTCGATTACAGAATGCACGCGAGGCGACATGACTAGTGGGCTCCAACTCAGCCGGGTGCGTCGCTTCACAATCTGAAAATTTTTCACATAGAGATTTGTTTCTCCTTTAGCAACACGAGATGCTAGTTCCTCTTTAATCTTCGATAATTTTTTTCGTTCTGATACATCAAAATCTTTCAACAGTCGAATATTAGACCCTTTGAGACGGAACGAGTTTCCCAACATTAAGGTAGCATGAAGTTGGTTATGGAAGACATCTTTGAGACGTCGGGGTTTATTATTTAAAGCATTACGCTTACCTAGGTGGAAAAGAGCGACAAGTTTTACTTTTTGGACTGTCTCAATGTCACAGGAGCCAAGTACATGTGCCAGAATAGACCTCAAACTCTGAATGTCGTCATTCAGTCGTGCTTGCGCATTCTCGAAGATAGACTCGGGCACATTAGCTATAATAACTGAGCATCCTCTATTATATATACGCTTATTTGAGATCACCCTATCAAGACCATCACAGGACACAGCAGATTGTGTATCTGTAAATCCACGTAAGCTGGGTATTTGAGTATCCGTTTTAACAATATTCCGCAAGCTAGATAAGTCTGTCTGGGTATGTGAATCATGAGACTCTAAAGAACTTGATGGTCACATCAAGGTGACGTGTTCGTTGCCCAAGAAACGCACTGACCATCTTTGTTTGAGATAGTACGAAATGTCGCATTGTGAGCATTCGACATCTTCGGTGTATCACTTTGTGAAATCGCTTCATCAGACAGAATATATTTCGAGACTTCGTCATACGGTCTTGACACTGAATTTGAAGTTGAATAGGAAGAACGCAAATATCCCCACTTCCAAATACGGGATGTTACAGGTCCATCGCTGCCGACATGAGCGCCAGTTGTTCGAGTTCGGTTGCCAATATGTAAAGCAATATCGGGAGAAGGACGATCAACGACAACGCAGGTAGTCATATCGTTCGTGGTCTGTGATACTTTAGGGACTGTATTTTCAGCAATTTGTTGCAATTTGCGATCGTTTGTATTCTCATCAAGGGGAATAACGCAGGCAGTCGTATCATCCCCAACCTGCGCATCCACAGGAACTATATTTTTAAGAGGATGTTGAGTTTTGGAAGAGGATATTTTATCGTCCATAAATATAAATTGATACTGAAATGGTTTGATCAAATTCTTCACTTTTAATGAAAACAATGGTATCAGGGAAACTTCTACCATTCCTCTTAAACTATTATTTAATTAAGATTAATAATAATTTATTATTATATCTTTATTATTATCTTTTTAATGTGACTAGTAGTAGGAACGCTAATAAAACAATTGGCAAATATTTTGATAGCGTTATTGAAGGCGACCTTGCTGAGATGTTCTCAAGGCATTTTTACTTATACAAAGAGACTACAAACGAGTATTATGAACCTATCCAGAACAGTGAGACGATAAGAGGTGCTAGTGTTTCATATCCTAGTTTAGACATAGCTAATTTGATAACTCCTGAGAAAGTTTTAGCTGAACTGCGTCGCCTTAAAGAGACAAACTCCAAAGGTGCTGATTTGTTACCTTCGATATGTATTAGTCGAATAGCGGACTCAATATATACACCACTTTGTAACATATTTCGACAATCTATTATTGATACGACTCTTCCAAAAGAGTGGAAACAATCGATCATTCATCCAATCTTCAAAAAGGGTGATAGATCTTCAGTAGACAGTTATAGACCAGTAAGTATTACTTGCTTATGTTGTAGAATGTTAGAGCGAATTATACATGGTTATATGGTCAAGTTTTATAGTGAGAATAATGTAATATCTTCTGAGCAACATGGTTTCCGTAAGGGTTATTCGACAGTTACTAATCTACTCGCAGCCCATCTTGATTGGTCAGCTAATAAAGCCGTATCCATTGCTACTGACATCATATTCTTCGATTTCTCTAAGGCATTTGACAGAGTAAACCATAGAGTTCTCCTAAATAAACTAGAGAAAAGTGGCATTCCATTTTTGCTTGTTAGATGGATTGAATCGTTTTTAAGCAATCGTAGTTATTGTGTGCATGTAGATAATTTTTACTCTTCTTTGCGGCCATGTATTATAGGGGTGCCTCAAGGTTCAGTATTGGGTCCATTGTTATTTAGTGTCTACATCAATGATATCCCGGAATTTATTGATTCTCGGATGCTTTTATATGCAGACGATTTGAAAATCTGGCGGGCAATTCGTTCACCCAATGATATAGTTAAACTGCAACGGGATATCGATGAAGTCGAAAATTGGGCTCTGCTCAATAGGTTGATTGTAAATATATCAAAATGCAAACATTTACGTGTTCGTGGCGGAAATGCTCAATCTTTAGTAAATTATAGCTTTCAAAGCAGTGATATAAAACGAGTGAGCAAATATAAGGACTTGGGAGTGTGGATAAACAGTGATTTGAGTACCGTCACACATACTGAACATGCTTGTTCAAATGCGTTGGGGATAATCGGTCAACTTCAACGCACTTTCATTGCACTCAATCAATTTGCTCTACGTCGGCTAATCTTTGCTCATGTGTTAAGCCGTCTTCTATATGCTGCGCCGTGTGTGTATCCCCAAAATTCAAAAGAACATATTAGTTCAGAGAGGGTACTTCATAGAGCTACCAAGCTAGCACCGCAACTGAAATTTTTGTCGTACCCTGATCGATTAAAAGCACTTAGACTTGAGACTGTCACGTGGACCCGCCGGTACATCGATATGAGTATGGTCTGGCAAATTCTTAATGATTTGGATCATCCACTTCGAGATTGTCTTCATTTGCGCTCATCCAATATCCTCCGAGGCCATGGTTTAACCCTGCGACGTGAAAGGATAAGAAAATCACGAGCTGTCCAATTTGATCGGCGAGTTGTATCTCTGTGGAATAGGCTTGGAGAGTCAACAGTGTACAGTAGCAATATCAACGAATTCAAAAAGAAATTACGGATGGAGGATGCCATGGGGAAAGCTGCTTTTCCGTATTTGTGATACTTTTATTATAAAAAAACGATTTATTTTAACGTGGCAAATGCGTGCCAGCGCACGCTTACATGACCACAAAAAAACAAGACTGTGAATCAGGTGTCGAGAAGGTGTGAACGGAGGAGGTGTTTGAATATGATAAAGGAGGGGGCGCGGCGGACGTCGAGAGGGAGTTGATTCCAGGCGAGTGAGGCGGCGACGAGGAAGGATCGGAGACCGTAGTTGTTGGAGTAATTAGAAACGTGGAGTAAGAGGGTATAATAATACAAATTTATTTAATGTGGCAAATGCGTACAAGCTGTACGCTTACAAGTCCACAAACAAAAATGAGAAAGTCAAGCAGATAAATTGTTGAATTGGGATCGGATTTGTCGTTTGAAGCACTGCAGGGAAGTTGATTGGCGTATATGAATGGGCAGATGATTCCACGATAGAGGAGCAGCCACCAGGAAGGAGCGGAGTCCAAAGGAGGTAGAGTAGTTTGGGACATGTAAAAGAAGGGAATTACAGGAACGCAAGGAACAGTAAACAGGACGATAATTATCAAGAAAAGGAAGGTTGAGAAATGAAGGGGTATGAAAAGTTACAAGGCGGAAAGCAACGATAAGAAGACGAATTTGAACACGACAATAAATTGTAGGCAAATCGAGAGAAGCAAGATGGTAGGATGTATGATCAAAACGACGAAGATGGAGGAGAATTCGGACAGCTGCGTTGACGATGCGTTGTAGGGGAAGAAGAGTGGATGTAGGTGAGTTGGAAAATAGACTAAGACAATAATCGAGTCTAGAAAAAAGGAGAGAAGATATGAGAGTCATACAAGAAGGGAAATCGAGTGGTGGGAGATTTTAACACGAACAAGGGTCCATACATCGCAATCTTTGGAATCGCATCCAACTTCAAAGCTAGTATAACCATCATTGCATTCTGATGTGGAAGATTCTTTATCAGGAACCGGATCTGAGATCGCGCTTTTTTAGGCTTGACCTTTTATCGATAGATTGAGCTCAATCCGCGAGCGTAGCGAGCGGAACTGACAGGAATAATCTGGAACTGACAGGAATAATCTGGAACTGACAGGAATAATCTGGAACTGACAGGAATAATCTGGAACTGACAGGAATAATCTGGAACTGACAGGAATAATCTGTAACTGACAGGAATAATCTGGAACTGACAGGAATAATCTGGAACTGACAGGAATAATCTGGAACTGACAGGAATAATCTGGAACTGACAGGAATAATCTGGAACTGACAGGAATAATCTGGAACTGACAGGAATAATCTGGAACTGACATGAATAATTGTGTGTTTAAGCTGTTTAAATTTTTTGTTCAGCTGTTTAAATTTTTTGTATGACAGGAACGAAGCGATAGCGAGGTGGGACGAGTATCGTCTAAGAAAGGAAGGTTGATGAACGATGGGGAGCCGACATCGATGAGACGAAAGGTAACGAGAAGAAGGCGGAGTTTGATGCGGATGTGGATGGTGGGCCAGGAGAGTTAGGCAAAATATGTGGATGTGTGGTCGAAGCGACGGAGACGAAAGAGCACTCGAACGGCGGTGTTGATTATTCGTTGTAGGGGTAGGATGATGGATTTTGGAGAATTGGCGAAAAGGCTAAGGCAGTAATCGATTTTAGGGAAAAGAAGCGATGAAAGCATAGACATACAAGAACGGAAGTCGATAAGGGGGCGGATACGGCGGATATCACGGAGAATTAAGTTAGATAAGCGGACCTTGTCACGGACGAATGTGTTTAAGGGAAAGGTGATCATCGAAATGGAAGCCTAAGAAAGTGAGATTGTGGACTATGGGGATGATTGATGAGGCAAAATATACAGTGGGAGGATATATGTTTGGTTTACGGGGGAGGATACACATTATTTTGGACTTTTCGGGGTTTAGAACGAGATGGAGATTGGAGAGACGTTTGTAGATAGAATAAAGACAGTTGGAGGCAGAAATGACGATATCGCGTATGCGATGTGCGGGTGCATGAGCATAGATTAGAATGTCATCGGCGTATTGCATGACCTTAAAGGAGTAAGGTTTGATAAACGGAGATAGATCGCCAAGCAGAAGAGAGAAAAGCAGGGGACCTAGGACTGAACCTTGTGGGACCCCGCAAAAAATAGGGATGGGATGGGAGGATGATGAATTAGAACAGACGCGAAAGGAACGGTCGGATAGATATGAGGCGAACCATGCTACGGAGGAGGAAGAAAAGCCGTAATCATAACGAAGGCGAGAAAGGAGGACGGAGTGGTCGACAATGTCGAATGCGGAGGAGAGGACGAGGGAGATGAGAACACTATATAGAGCCTTGTATCGAGAAATGAGTAAGTCGTTGTACACTTTTATGCATGCGATTTCTGTCGAGTGATTAGAGCGGAAAGCGGATTGGAAAGGAGGGTACAGATTGGATGAGGAGAGATAAGCGTTGATTTGTATTAAGATGAGGCGTTCTAAGAGCTTTGAAAGAGTAGGGAGTAGTGAAATGGGGCGATAGCTAGAAGGAAGGGAGGGGTCGAGCGATTGTTTCTTAAGGAGGGGACGAACGATTGCGGATTTCCAGTGTGAAGGGAAGATACGACTGCGGATGGACGAGTTAAACAAGGTTGTGAGAAATGGGGATATCGATGAGCATATAGATTTTAATATGTGAGTAGGCAGGGGATCGGCAGTGAGGTTTTGTTGGGCAAGGACATGAGGACAGATGATACTTCTGTAGGTGAGACAGGGAGAAGATGAAAGAGTTCCGGAAGGATGAGATTAGACTGGGCAGAGTGGGATAGGATGGAAACCGGGGTGTGAGAGAGCAACGTGGATACTTTGGTCTGGAGAAATGACGAATAATCATGGTAATTGATGTTGCAAGGCGAGCAAGGATTGAGTTAAAAGTATGCCAGAGAGTCTTAGAGTTGAATGAAGTGATGATTTTATGCTGCCAGGAGTTGCATTTGGTACGTAGTAGGTTGAGATGAGTCCGGCGAAGAGCAAGATAGGAATCACGGAAGACGGAGTGATCGAGCGGAAATCACGTCTGAGAGAGCGGTGATAGACTCGAAAAGCTTGACGGAGTCGACGCTTTGAGAGTGGGCATTGGATGTCAAACTATGGGGCACGGTGCAAGCGACGGTGTGGGTAGGCTTGATGGGCAAGAGAAGATCGAGAATAGATGTAAGTTCAGATTCGAAAAGAAAGGCGAGATCGTGAGGAGAGGAATATGTTATTGTGGGATAGGATAGAGAGGATTAGAGTAAGGCAGAGCGGAGAAGGTAGAGGTCAAGATATCTCCAAGGTCGGCGTAGGATTGTAGGTGTATAAGGAGGGGTGTGGTTGTGAGTGAGATCAAGGGTGACGAGAAAGTGATTGGTTAGACCAGGATCGAAGATGGACAGTGAGATGTAGGCAGTAAAGTCATGACTTATGTCTGAGTCTTCTATACATATCACGGCCTCAGGTCTAGTGCGATCTGAGCCCCCGGCCGCACTAACGCGCCGCCCTCGACTAAACCATTTAGGGTCTCTAACCTCCCCCTGAGTGTCCAGTCGAGGCGGCTATGGTCGATAATATCGAGATAAGGTACTTAAGAACCTTTAATCTTTGCTCTGGGGACGTCTTCTAGAGAAGAAGACTAATTTTGAAATAGCCCAATTACCCCATACGCGTACTTAGGTTTTCCCATTCAATGACAGATGCTGGACCCGTTTAGGGCCCTTTAGTTCTCTTCAGGATACTTTTACATTATAACTTTATGTACGAATGAACTTTTCAAAGTATCAATGCGTTAAAAACAGCAATCAAAACAAATTTTTAATGGTGAAAAAACGTTTTTCTTGCAGAATAAATATTATATATTGTATTTTTTAAATATTAAGAACATGTAAGCTTGTTTAAGTTAAAAATTTGCCGTTGGCAGATATCATCCCTTTAATAAACATTTGACAGCACTAAATCACGCTTTGCATTATTTAAAGGTAAAAACCTTAGAAAACGTGCTTTACGCAGTAAGATGATATGACAATGATCACAAATGAAATATTTTATTATGTTCATCTAACCTTCCATATATTCCAGCTGTTCATAATATGACAATTATTATAATATGACAATTTCGAATTAGTTTCTACTCTCTCTTGTTTCTGCTGTTTTTAAAATACAGCAGGATCCTCATAGTTAGATGAAGCCACGAAGTTCAGGCTTATTTTTCCATTAGTTTTTAGTTCAAGACAACACTATCTAATTGACAGAATGACTTAGTGCTGAAACTACTTTGTAGGTCATGTTAGCTAAACCGTCTTACAAAGGAATCAGATCAACTAACTGAGTATTTTGTGATTGCGTATTGAATTATATAGTGATCTCACGCTAAATCAATTTAATATATAATATATATTATATAGCATATGCTATACATAATATATAAGAATAAAAATATCTTATATGTAAATTCCTATATAGGGATTAGCACTAAATACTGGCAATGGTCGAAGTTCGCTTCAAGAAGTGTTTATTCCGCTTTTCGTTCTTCACGTTATGTAAAAATCAATATATCGCTGTTCACAAATATTATAAAGATAATATCAGCTAACTGAGTACACGTATTTTTTATTATTTATAAATCACAAATAATGCTAAATAAATTTCAAATAATCAAATAATTAAACAATAATAAATAATAAATAATTGTTATATAAGATTTTATATTATTTATATCAAGTTAAAATAAAAAAATTGAAATTAAAAATAAAAGTCAATTTTAATGAATTGATTAATAAATAACAGGCGATGTATCATAATTAGGATTAGAGGTCGTCATTTGGAGCTGCTATGTTATCAGAAAAGAGATAACATAAAAATAAGAAAAAATAAGAAATTCCGTTTGAGAACTTCTATCATGAAGTAAAATATTTGAGCAGTATTCTTAAAAAATCGGTTGTCAGCATAAATTGTAAAAAATGTAATAAAATAAATATTAAAGAGAAACTTCAAAGTCAACAACATTAAGGTAGCATGTGAGAAATTTGTCTGCATGCAACACATTCTTTGAAAAGGTATCTTCATTCCTATATAAGAAGACAGTGCAATGAAAAAATAAATATATGAAATAAAACAAATAGAAATATGTCTGCATGTAACACATTCTTTTAAAAAGTATCTTCATTCCTAGAGGAGGACGTTGCAATGAAAATATAAAGTAAGATACTGAATGAAAAATTCAAATCAAAAATCAACTTTACAAGAAATCTACTATTTTTCCGGCTATACGCTTTTTCATGTGTGATCTTTTCATTTTATTGATGAACAAAGAACATTGAATGAAAAAAAGAAAAACAATAAAAAATATCATATTATCCGATCAGAAAAGTGCATAAAGTAACAAACAAAATTTAAATGATTAACCATAGCTAAACAGAATTCTAACGGATGTTGTGAGATGATCATGCCAACAGACAAGCGGTTCAAAGGCCTTAAAAAACAATGAAATAATAAAACTATCAGATCAAAAAATGTTGATCACTTCCAAGGCAGCCCAAAATTTGTCCTACAAAGTAAAAAGTTAACTTTATGGGAAACTTAAACAGAAAAGGTTCTCCTAGAACCAACATTATGTTAATTTTAAAGTAAAATATTTTGTTTTTATTTGTGTCTTAAAAAACAAATTGAACATAATCAGAACAAAAAAATCGAAAAGGAGTGATAAACAAATTGAAATGTAAACAAATAAATAAATTAATAAAATTAAGAAATTTATAAAAATGCTATTTTTTAAAAAGTCAAGCAGGCAGACTAAATGTCACCGAGATGGCTTATACTACAAATAGGTGCTTGTCTTCATCTTTGACGTTTAGAAGTGACTAATAGCATGCTAATCGTTAGTGTTAACTAGTTATTATTCGACAGCAGCTTTCAACATAATGAAATCCATGACATTTAAATTCCATTATAACCCATGACAATTTTTATCATGCATATTTAATGCATTCGTAATGATACACATGCCAAATTTTTTAAAAGACAAAAACAATAAATGAATGCTTCATCATTAAAACGGCTAATTTAAAAAGTGATGGTCTAATATGCAAGTTAAATGTTGACTATTAATTTGGAGCTAAACTCAAGCAATTTATATAAAATGCTATTTTTTAAAAGTCAAAGAGACAGCGAAAACGTCATCAAGATAGCTTATTCTACCGATGAGTGCTTTCATTCATCTTTTACGTTTAGAAGTGACCAATAGTATTCTCATCGTCAGTGTTCATCAGTTATTACCTGACAGCAGTTTTCAACATATTGCTGAATTCCATTGAAATTCACGACAATTTTTATCATGCATGTTTAATTCAATCATAATGATACACATGCCAAATTCTGTTAAAGGATAATAAAATGACACAATGTTGTTTTATTAAAACGCCTGATAAAAATAGAGATGATCAAATAAGTAACTTTAAATATTACTAACATTTTGCCGATTATATTGAAACATTTATAGAAAATGCTATTTTTCAATAGTCAAGCAGACAGTTAAACGTCATTGAGATAACTTAATGACTAATTAATGCTTCTGGTCATCATTGACGTTGAGACGTGACAAACAGTATGCTAATCGTTGACGGTAGACCTTGTTTACAAACAGCAGCTCTTAACATTTTGCCCAATTTCAATGAAATGCTTACTCTTGATATCATGCTTGTTAAAAGGCAATCTCAATGATAAATACGATAATCTATTAAATAATACTACGAATGACACTATGACGCAACAAATGAATTGACTGATATAAATAAAGAGAGTATGATAAGCAAATTTTTATCTTATGAGAATTCAGCAGTTCGAATTAAGCTATTCAGAGAACATGATATTTTTCAAAAGTCAAGCAAGGAGGTCAAACGTAATCAAGATAGCTCCTACAACAAATGAGTGCTTGTGTTCATCTTTGACGTTATGAAGTTACCAATAGTATGCTAATCGTTAGTGTTGACCAGTTATTAACCGACAGCTGCTCAAAATGTATTACCGTATGCAATTGAAATTTATGACAATTTTTATCAAGCATGTTTGATGCAATCGTAAGAATACACATGCCAAATTCTTTTAAAGAATTAAAAATGACACATTGCTGCAACATTAAAACGTTTGATGAAAATAGAGATGGTCTAATAAGCATCTTTGAAGTTTACTATAAATTTGTCGCTAAAATAAAGCAATTTAAAGAAAATGCTTATTTTTAAAAGTTAAGCGTACTGCCAAAACATCATCAAAATAGCTCCTACTACTGATAAGTGCATCCGGTAATCATTAAAGTATAGACGTGTCGAATAAATGTCGAATAAATTTCGACCCTTTTTCCCTACAGCAGCTTTAAACATTTTGTTGTATTCCATTGAAATACATGACAATTTTTATCATGCATGTTTGATAGAATCCTTATGATACACATACCAAATTCTTTTGAAGGTTAAAAAAATCAAATGCTATTTAATTTTTAAAAAATGACACAATGCCACATCATTAAAACGCTTGATATAAATAGAGACGGTGTAATAAGCAACTTTTATGTTAACTAAAATTTTGACGAAAAAATTATGCTATTTATAGAATATGCTAATTTTCAAAAGTAGAGCAGACATCTAAAACTTCATTGAGCTGTATCCTACTACTAAGTAGATCTTCCGTTTATCATTGACGTATAGACGTGACAAATAGTATGCTGATCGTTAACTGTAAATTATTCACCTATTGCAGCTTTCAACATTTTGTCATATTCCCAATGAAATGCTGGACTCTTGTTATCATGCTTGTTTAATGCCATCTTAATGATCCATTCTATAATCTTTTGAACAAATTAATCGAATGACACCATAACGCAACTAATGAATTAGCTTATATAAATAGAGATGGTCTGAAAAGCAAGTTTTAGTATACGAGAATTCAGCAGTACAAATTAAGCTATTTAGAGAAAATGCAATTTTTCAAAAGTAAGGCAGGCAGCCAAAACGTCATCAAGATGGCTCAGACCACAGATGATTGCTTTCGTTCATCTTTGACGTTTAGGTCTGACAAATAGTATTCTGATCATTAGTGTTAACCAGTTATTAAACGACAGCAGCTTTTAATTATTTCAGTATTCCATTGAAATCCATGACAATTTTTATTATGCATGTTCGATGCAATCTTAATGATACACATGCAAAATTCCTTAAACGAAAAAAAATGACACAATGCCGAACATTAAAACGACTGCTATAAATAGAGATTGTCTAATATGCAAGTTTTAAGTTTATAATTTGGCTGCTTAAATTAAGCAATTTATAGAAAATGCTATTTTTCAAAAGTCAAGCAGACCGCCAAAACGTCATCGAGATAGTTATACTACAGAGTGGTGCTACTGGTCATCATTGAAGTTTAGACGAGACGAATTGTATGCTGATCTTTGACTGTAGGCCTTTTTTTTACAACAGTAGCCTTTAACATATTGCTTTAATCCAATAAAATGCTGACACTTGTTATCACGCTTTTTTAATGCAATCTCAATGATACATACGAAAAATTTCTTTGATGTTTTTATTGTAAGTGTATATGTGTTGTGTAGTTGTGATTTTACCGTTTGAATTTTTGATTTTTTTCCCTGAACAAGGTCGCTAGGAACGACTGACAATTTGTAAAATTTTTCAAATAAATTCCCTACCTTGCAATTTCTTCAACATACGAAATTCTTTTGAATTTTTTAACGAATGACACTATGACGCAACAAATGAATTGAAAGATATAAATAGAAATTGTCTTTTAAGCAAATGTTTAATTTACGAGAATTCAGCAATTCAAATTAAGCTATTCACAGAACATGCTATTTTTCAAAAGTAAGGAAGGCAGCCAAAACGTCATCGAGATTGCTTATACTACAGATGAGAGCTTGTGTTCATATTTAAGATTAAAAGGTGACCAATAGTTTGCTAATCGTGAATGTTGACAGGTATTAAACGACAGCAGCATAAAATATATTGTCGTATGCCATTGAAATTCTTGACAATTTGTATCATGCATGTTCGATGCAATCTTAATAATACACATAACAAATTCTTTTAAAGAAAAAAAATGACACAATGCTGCATCATTAAAACGCCTGATATAAATAGAAATGGTCTTATAAGCAAGTTTTAAGTTTAATATTATTTTGCCGCTAGAATTAAGCAATTCAAAGAAAATACTATATTTATAACTAAAACAGTCCGCCAAAACGTTATTTAGATTAGTCATACAACTGATGAGTGCTTTTAGTCATCATTGATGTTTAGAAGTGACCAATAGTATGCTGATCGTTTGTGTTGATCAGTTTTTACCCATAGCAGTTATTAACACATTGCCATATTCCATTGAAATTCATGACAATATTAATCATACATGTTTGATGCAATCGTAAGTATACGCATGCCAAATATCGTTTTAGGATAATAGAATGACTCAATGCTGCATACTTAGAACGCGTGATAAAAATAAATATGGTCTAATAAGTGACTTTTTAGTTTACCATAATTTTTCCGCTTAAATTAAGCAATTTATAAAAATGCTATTTTTTAAAAGTCAAGCAGGCAGCCTAATTGTAACCGAGATGGCTTATACTAAAAATAGTTGCTTGTCTTCATCTTTGACGTTTAGAAGTGACTAATAGCATGCTAATCGTTAGTGTTAACTAGTTATTATTCGACAGCAGCTTTCAACATAATGAAATCCATGACATTTAAATTCCATTATAACCCATGACAATTTTTATCATGCATATTTAATGCATTCGTAATGATACACATGCCAAATTTTTTTAAAAGACAAAAACAATAAATGAATGCTTCATCATTGAAACGACTAATTAAAAAAGTGATTGTCTAATATGCAAGTTAAATGTTGACCATTAATTTGGAGCTAAACTCAAGCAATTTATATAAAATGCTATTTTTTAAAAGTCAAAGAGACAGCGAAAACGTCATCAAGATAGCTTATTCTACCGATGAGTGCTTTCATTCATCTTTTACGTTTAGAAGTGACCAATAGTATTCTCATCGTCAGTGTTCATCAGTTATTACCTGACAGCAGTTTTCAACATATTGCTGAATTCCATTGAAATTCACGACAATATTTATCATGCATGTTTAATTCAATCATAATGATACACATGCCAAATTCTGTTAAAGGATAATAAAATGACACAATGTTGTTTTATTAAAACGCCTGATAAAAATAGAGATGATCAAATAAGTAACTTTAAATATTACTAACATTTTGCCGATTATATTGAAACATTTATAGAAAATGCTATTTTTCAATAGTCAAGCAGACAGTTAAACGTCATTGAGATAACTTAATGACTAATTAATGCTTCTGGTCATCATTGACGTTGAGACGTGACAAACAGTATGCTAATCGTTGACGGTAGACCTTGTTTACAAACAGCAGCTCTTAACATTTTGACCAATTTCAATGAAATGCTTACTCTTGATATCATGCTTGTTTAAGGCAATCTCAATGATAAATACGATAATCTATTAAATAATACTACGAATGACACTATGACGCAACAAATGAATTGACTGATATTAATCAAGAGAGTATGATAAGCAAATTTTTATTTTATGAGAATTCAGCAGTTCGAATTAAGCTATTCAGAGAACATGATATTTTTCAAAAGTCAAGCAAGGAGGTCAAACGTAATCAAGATAGCTCCTACTACAAATGAGTGCTTGCGATCATCTTTGACGTTATGAAGTTACCAATAGTATGCTAATCGTTAGTGTTGACCAGTTATTAACCGACAGCAGCTCAAAATGTATTACCGTATGCAATTGAAATTTATGACAAGTTTTATCAAGCATGTTTGATGCAATCGTAAGAATATACATGCCAAATTCTTTTAAAGAATAAAAAATGACACATTGCTGCAACATTAAAACGTTTGATGAAAATAGAGATGGTCTAATAAGCATCTTTGAAGTTTACTATAAATTTGTCGCTAAAATAAAGCAATTTAAAGAAAATGCTTATTTTTAAAAGTTAAGCGTACTGCCAAACATCATCAAAATGGCTCTTACTACTGATAAGTGCATCCGTAATCATTAAAGTATGGACGTGTCGAATAAATGTCGAATAAATTTTGAGCTTTTTTACCTACAGCAGCTTTAAACATTTCGCCGTATTCCATTGAAATACATGACAATTTTTATCATGCATGTTTGATGCAATCCTTATGATACACATGCCAAATTCTTTTGAAGGTTAAAAAAATCAAATGCTATTTAATTTTTAAAAAATGACACAATGCCACATCATTAAAACGCTTGATATAAATAGAGACGGTGTAATAAGCAACTTTTATGTTAAATTTAATTTTGACGAAAAAATTATGCTATTTATAGAATATGCTAATTTTCAAAAGTAGAGCAAACATCTAAAACTTCATTGAGCTGTATCCTACTACTAAGTAGATCTTCCGTTTATCATTGACGTATAGACGTGACAAATAGTATGCTGATCGTTAACTGTAAATTATTCACCTATTACAGCTTTCAACATTTTGTCAAATTCCCAATGAAATGCTGGACTCTTGTTATCATGCTTGTTTAATGCCATCTTAATGATCCATTCTATATTCTTTTGAACAAATTAACCGAATGACACCATAACGCAACTAATGAATTAGCTTATATAAATAGAGATGGTCTGAAAAGCAAGTTTTAGTATACGAGAATTCAGCAGTACAAATTAAGCTATTTAGAGAAAATGCAATTTTTCAAAAGTAAGGCAGGCAGCCAAAACGTCATCAAGATGGCTCAGACCAAAGATGATTACTTTGGTTCATCTTTGACGTTTAGGTTTGACAAATAGTATTCTGATCATTAGTGTTAACCAGTTATTAAACAACAGCAGCTTTTAACTATTTCAGTATTCCATTGAAATCCATGACAATTTTTATTATGCATGTTCGATGCAATCTTAATGATACACATGCAAAATTCCTTAAACGAAAAAAAATGACACAATGCCGAACATTAAAACGACTGCTATAAATAGAGATTGTCTAATATGCAAGTTTTAAGTTTATAATTTGGCTGCTTAAATTAAGCAAT